>JANHFM010020410.1:0-11274 GCA_032468115.1 Grayia smithii | reverse complement strand
TCATTAGTGTGAAAACCAGTCACAAGTCACTTTTTTTCAGTGCTGCTGAACAAATGATTGTAAATTTAGGACTATACAGTGTGACCACTGCATTCAGACATACATTTAGATACAGATGTCTCCCTCTGCATACCAAAAGTTGGGGTCCTAAGGAGAGGTTAATGCCTGTTCATTTCCAATCTCAATAGAATACAGGTAGTCCTCAACTTACAACAGTTCATTTAGTGACTGTTCAAAGTTACAACAGCACTGAAAAAAGTGATGTGCCAGTTTTTCACACTTACGACCATTGCAGTATCCCCATGGTCATGTGATTTACCTTTGGATGCTTGACTATTGATTCATATTTATGATGGTTGCAGTGTCCCGGGGTCACGTGATCACCTTTTGCAACCCTCTGACATGCAAAATCAATGGGGAAGCAAGATTCACTTAACAACCAAGTTACTAATTTAACAACTGTGATGATTCATTAATAAATGTGGCAAGAAAAGTTGTAAAATGGAACAAAGTCACTTAAGAAATTTCTCACTTAGCAAGATAAATTCTGAGCTCAATTGTGGCCATAAGTCAAGGACTATCTGTACAAGAATTCAAAGTGACTAGGGAGCCTTGCGTCCAGGCCTTCAAATCAGTAAAAAAGCAATCAGTCCTTTAATATTGTACAGCTATTTTTGCAGACAATAAACACAGATGATATGACAAGGAACTAGCTTCTAAAACTATTTCCAGCTAATGGATTTTTCTGCTCCAAAGAGGTTCTATCTACTCTAATATTACAATTCCATGTCCAATCAACGTAGCTGCTGCTATCACCTAATACTTAAATGTCAGATATTTTTATATAAACTGTACAGAATTTATTTGCTATAGGCAATAACCATCAGAAAATTTTCACAAAAGTAAAAATTAGTTACAACTTTATGCGTGGACCTAGCATTTTGCATGAAAGATATAAGTGACCTAAAGTGTATACAAATTACAAAAAGTTTGACAAACTACAAAAGTAACATATATCAAAACACCTTATTTTTTTTCTTTAAGGGGATATTTTATTGAGCCTTCCATAAATAATAACCATTTTATGATTTTTTTTGCCCATATAAATATTACTGCATTTTTCTGAGTATAAAAAGCACCTTTTTACCCCCAAAGAGGGTGAAAATCAGGGTGCGTCTTATACTCCAAATGTAACCCTCTCTGCGCTTGGGAGCCGAGCTGAGTGGGAGCCCTTAAAGCGAAACAACCCTGCTTTCCAGCAATTGCCACCCATTGGCCCGATTCCCTAATGCAATTCAGTTTTTCCTTCCCGTTGCACATTGCAGAGCCGCGCGCCCTCCTCGACAGACTCACCTTCTTTCCAATGGGCCAACAGGCAGCAGTGGCTGGAAAGCAGGGACATTTTGCAATGTGCAGCGGGGAACCACGAACCATTTTGGATGTGAAGAGCCACCACCTAAGCCCTCTCCGCACTTGGGAGCTGAAGTTGGAAAGAGAAGGTGAGTCTGCCAAGGAGAGCGCATGGCTCTGCAATGTGCAATGGGAAGGAAAGGCTCTACAAATTGCGTTAGGGAATCGGGCCAACGGGCGACAGTGGCTGGAAAGCATGGTTGTTTCTCTTTAAGGGCTCCCGTTCAGCTCGGCTCCCAAGCGCAGAGAGGGATTAAGCAGTGGCCACTGCATGAGGAGGAGAAACTAGAAGGTGGAGGCAGCAGCTGGAGCTGAAGCCTGACCTGACCCAAAGCCTAAGTGGGGGAGACGAAGGCTCCTTCCATGGGTGGGCACAGAGTTTTTAGGCAAACTACCAGTTAAGAGGCTGCGGCGCCAGGTACAAGCCCAGGCCAGCTCTTTCAGAGGGAAGGATTGCGGGGCGGGGAGTGGGTGAAGGCTGACAGGGAGAACGAGGCCTTCTCAGGCGGGAGACGTTGAATGCATGCTGCTGTTGATTTCGGCTTCCTCCGCTAGGTTCTTCCTCCAGCAGTGCGGGCGGCAGGTAAGATTTCTGGGACTTGAAGTCCACAAGTCTTAAAGCTGTCAGGTTTGAAGACCCTTGCCCTAATCCAGAGGTCTTCAAACTTGACAAGGAATACTTTTTTGTTTTCAAGGAAATCTAGGTGCATCTTATACTCCGGTGCATCTTATACTCTGAAAAATATAGTATATGATGTATTTGCAAAAGCTATCGTAAATACCACTGCTACCCTTAAAAGTAATTCAAATTCATTCAGCACTGCTAACAAGCAAGGTTAGCAGAATATTCTGAATGAATATTCTGGGTAACATCATTTCATAATCATTTCCAAAGTAAGATCCTAATATTCCTGCACTCAGAGTGCTAATTGATTTTCAATTGAAAAAATCATCTTCACAATATGGAAGGCAATATCCTGCATTTTCAGTTCTATGGTAGCTGCAAAATTCACAAGTAATCCTTGTGTTTTTTCTACAATATTATAGAATTTTCCCATTTTAGCAGGAGAAGGGGGAAACATTAACTATATCAGCAGTTCTTCAACAATTTTGGAGAATTGTTCTGATCTTACTACATTAGATCTTTTTAGTTTTTAGGTAATGAAAACATTATAAGCACTGTTATAAAACCACGGTTTTGTTTGTTGCTTTCACATTGCAACAATATGTTCCATCATAAATATTTTATTTCCAATTTTTAAATAAAATAAACCTTAGCTCTCTATTTTCTATAAATGTTTATTTTCTTCTAATTTTAAAAAAACTATGTATGTTCAACTTCAATGAGGTATGTTTAAAGATGCAAAGAGGATAACAACACATAATGGACACTATAAAAAGCATTCAAAATGATATTAATGATTCAAAATCATCTTTCTTTTTAAGGACCAGATTAATCGTATTTCCATATTACGTTACAAATACACTACATCTTTTTGAATGGGTAATTTTCATATATGATTAGTCATGTGGCAAGGTATTTTGTATATAAGCAGAGAAAAAAAATCTTGTAGTGCAAACTTAAATTTATTTATATATGAAAGTTTTGTTTATTCATTCATTTGATTTATATGGCCACTGATTTGAAATAAGTGATTCTAGGCCATTACAATAATTTTTTTAGAAAAGAAAAATACAGGAAAAATACAAAATAAATACAGTTGGCAACTTAAATTAACACAGATAATAACATCAATACAAATATAATATCACATTTTAATATATCTGATTTACTTTTGTTACAAAATAAGACCATTTTTGCTAACTTGTGTTTAGATTTATCCTATGAAATGCTATAAATGAAAAAGATCACCAATTTCTAATAACGGTATTCATCTTCAACTTAGTCAATGCAAATAGTTCTGTACATTTTTATACCACTTCCCAAAAATACATAAACACAATATTCAGTTATGCTTCAGAAAGCTTTTTATAACATTTTGAAAGGGGTGTTGGTCCTTATCTGATATGCTCCTTCTCATAGGTTGGAGACATCATCCAATAATGGGTGTTACTCTATCTTCAGATAATTGACTGAGCCTGTCAAACAAAATTGTCCAACCCCGCCTCCACCCTTGAAATCCACTTTGTTGCGAAGGCAGCTGACAGGCCCTCACGTGTTGGATGAAAATTAAAAGGCAGGAAGGATAGAAACAGAAAAATGTCCAAGACCAGATGACAACAACACAGGGAGGTAACTGGCTGATGTCTCCAACCTATGAGAAGGAGCGTATCAGGTAAGGACCAACGCCCCTTCTCCATAGTATTTGGAGACATCAGCCAGGAATGGGACATACCAAAGGAAACTAAGTGTCCCCAGTATGGGAAGGACCCATCTGGTCGGTTGACGCCACTTCCGAGACTCCCAAAACCCCCCGTGACAAAACTCGTCGGCCAAAAGACGCCTCTGCAGCTGCGAACTGGTCCAAACGATAATGCTGGACAAACGGTGATGGCGATGTCCATGTCGCCGCCCGACAAATCTCCAGCCATGATGCCTGTGTGGCCCAAGCCATCGTAGTCGCCGCACTCCTAGTAGAATGAGCTGTAATATGACTTGGACGTGATAGGGACCAGAGATCGTATGCTTTGGCGATGGTCTGTCTGATCCATCGCCTGACAGTGGAGGAAGAGACACAGGAACCCATCGATGTAGGTATAAATGAGACAAAGAGAGATTCAGACCGTTGAAAGGCTCTCATCCTTGAGGTATACACGCAAGGCCCTCCTGACATCTAGAGAATGCCACTTCCGGTCCAAAGGTGTGCCGGGGTTGGGATAAAAGTCTGGCAGCACAAGCTCCTGCATCCGGTGGAAGGCAGAATTCACTTTAGGGATAAAGGCGGGGTCAAGCCGTAAGACCACCCTGTCAGGGTGAAACACACATGTCCTCCCGCACCGATAAGGCTGCAATTTCTGAAATACGCCAAGCCGACGTAATGGCCACAAGGAAGACTACTTTATAAGTCAATAGCCGGAGACTAGCGTCCCGCAGCGGCTCGTATGGCGGGCCCGTGAGGGAATTCAAAACCACCGTCAGGTCCCAGGTAGGGTACCAGTGCAGCACCGGAGGACAACGGTTCATTGCCCCCCTCAGAAAACAACAGATATCTGGATGCTGTGACAAGGGATCTCTGGACCCCTGAGACAAAACTGAGGCCAGAGCCGCCACCTGGCGACGGAGTGTTGGGAGAAAGGTGACGGTTGAGTCCTCCGTGAAGGAATTGCAGAACCTGAGGTACCGTGGCCTGTAGAGGCGCAAGCTTCCTAGCCTGGCACCACACACAAAATGTTCGCCAAGTGGCTGAGTAAATCTGTTGTGTAGCCGGACGACAGGAGGCAATCATCACCTCAATGATCTCTGGAGTATGATGTCTGGCCACTAAGGCGCGCCGCTCAACTTCCAGGCGGTCAAGCGGAGCCATTGAGGGTCTGGGTGGAGAATCCCCTGCTGACTGAGAGAATACCTCCACTGCGGGAGCTCCCACGGAGATGTCACCGACAAGGAGAGAAGGTCGGCAAACCAAGGCCGCCGTGGCCAAAAGGGAGCCACCAGAACCACCTCTGCTTGTTCTAGCAGAAGCTTCTGCAATAGCCGAGGAATCAGGGGCAGAGGAGGGGAAGCATAAAGAAGCCCCCGAGGCCAGGGACAACGAAGAGCGTCAACCCCTGCTGCCCCTGCCGTTGGGTACCGGGAGAAAAACAGAGGCAATTGTGCATTGTCCGGAGTGGCGCACAAATCCACTTGCATCCTGCCCCAACGAGACTCCAACATCTGGAAGAGCGATGGGTTGAGTCGCCACTCAGCTTGGTCAATTGAGAGATGACTCAGCCATTCCGCTGATACATTGCAAGTCCCGGATATGTGCTCTGCTGAGAGGGATAAAAGGCGCAGCTCCACCCAGAGGCATCGACGCTGTACCTCGGTCATGAGATTCCTGGACCTGGTACCCCCCTGACGGTTGACATGAGCTTTTACTGTTGTGTTGTCGGTCAACACCAGGACATGCTGACCGACAACTAGGCTGCGAAAGCTGCGAAGAGCCAGAAACACTGCCTGAAGTTCCAGCCAGTTGATTGGATGAGATGCCTTGGAGGCCGACCACATGCCCTGCGCTGCTTGGTCCATGAGATGGGCTCCCCAACCGGTAAGGCTGGCATCGGTGGTTAGAGTAATGCGATGAGGCTCGAAGAAGAGACATCCTTTCTGCAGGGCCGGCAACCGCCACCATATGAGGGACCTTAGCACCAATGGAGGAACTCGAACCTTCCTGGCCGATGGAACTGGACTGCTCCGCTATAATGGCAACATAAACCATTGCAGTTCCCATAGGTGTAATCGGGCCCAGGGCGTTATCCGGATGGCCAAAACCATCTTCCCCAGCAAGGAGGTCAGGAGTCGCAGTGAGCAAGTACGCTTTGCCAGCACTTCCTCTACTAGGGCCCTAAGGTCCTGCTGCTATCGGACGACAAATAAACCCGACTCTTTAAGGAGTCAATGAGAGCCCCTAAATGGACAATTTGCGTACCCAGGTCTAAGTGGCTCTTACCCAGATTAATCTCAAAGCCATGGGCAGACAAGCAATCACATGTGACCCGGATATCCTCAAACGCTTGTAAACGAGAGGAGAATAGCACCAAAATATCATCTAAATAACAGAATAAATGAATTGGAACCAACCTAAGATGGGCCACCAGAACTGCCAGAACCTTAGTGAAGACCCAGAGTGCCGATGAAAGCCCAAAGGGCAAGGCCCTATACTGATAATGATTCCCTTGGTAACAAAACCGAAGAAATTTCCTGTAAGGCAAGGCTATAGGGATATGCAAGTATGCCTCCATGAGGTCAATAGATGAGAGGAAGTTGCCCTTCCGAACGCCAGCAAGAATAGAGTGCAACAAATGCATTTTGAATCGTCTATAGATGATGTAGCGATTTAAACGCTTCAAGTCCAGAATCGGTCTCCACCCCCCCGAAGACTTAGGCACAAGGAATAGAAGGGAATAAAACCCCTGTTCCCACTGATCTTGAGGCACCTCCTCAGGCACCTGGATAGCCCTAATGTCCAGGAGGTGTTGAATAGCCAATTCCATCAGGCCTCGCCTAGAGGGGTCCCGAGACAATGGGCATTGGAGAAAAAACTCCGGGGGAGGAGAGACAAATTCCAGGGATAGACCAGATCTTACCATATCCCTGACCCACGAGTTCGATGTAATAAGATCCCATTGATCAGCAAAGAGAGCTAACCTGCCGCCAATGGGATGCAGGGACTCGGACTGATTACTGGCGGCGGAATGGACGACTTCCTCCCCCTCGAAATGGCCGCCTGCCAGAAGGAGGCTTGCCCCTGGAAGATCTGGAAGCCTGACCCCGTAACCTATACCCGGCATAGGAATACGGGCGAGAAGTATAAGATCCCCAACCTGAACCCCTTGAGGAAGGTCTCCTATAGGGGGAAGAAGTCCGTAAATTTGCTCGCTTGTTGAGGCTGGGAAGGACCTTCCGTTTGTCCTTTGGCTCCAGAATCAGGGAGTCCAAAGCCGACCCAAACAAGGCTGAACCGTCAAAGGGAGCAGACGCCAGACGCCACTTATGCCTGGCGTCGGCTTGCCAGTGACGTAGCCAGAGCACCCTGCGAGCCGCCACCGATGCTCCCAAACTCTTGGCTGCAAAACGGCCGGAATTGAGCGTCGCATCTGCGGAAAATTGCACTGCCACAATAACCTTATTCATGTCCTGTGATAGGCGGCAATCCTCCGCAGGCACGGAGAGTCGCATCTCCTGCAACCACATGAGCGTGGCCCTGTTAAAAAACAAAGCCATCGCCCGCCGCTCGAATCGACCATGCGGCTGCCTGATGAGCCCACTGTAAAAATTGCTCCGTGTGACGATCCTCGGGGTGGAGACCTTCCTCCGGAACTCCAGACAAATTGGCATTAGGGAGGAGAGCTGCTACGGGTTCATCCACCTTCAGAACATGAAGTAAGTTCTCTATTGCGGGCGCTACATTGAAGAAGCGACGGTCTAACAATGAAGCAGCCGGAGCGGAGCCAGGATGCGCCCATTGCCCCTGGATAACCAATGTAAACATTGGCGGCATGGAAATAAGATCCACCTGATGTTGCGGCTCAGCAAACAAGGAGTTCAATACTGCCGTAGAAGTTGAGGAAGAAGGAACTGTCCCGTCTGTGGTGGAACTCAGATTGGCCACCTGGATAGCCTTATGTAGGAGAGATCTGAAGAGAGCCGGAGGAAAAAGCCCTGTAAAGGGAGGCTGGTCGGGGGGAACGTCCTCGTCCTCTGACAGGTCGTAGTCAAATAGATCCGGCGGGATATAACGGGCCAGGGACTGCCGCGAGGCCATCTCCTCCTGTTCTGAATCCCGTAAGGAGACATCCTCATCCACCGGGGATTTCTGTCTCGCCATCGCCCCAGACACGACCGGTGGTGATAAGATGCCCCTGGTCTGGCAAAGGCTCTCAACAATGCCTTGTTGAATGGCCCGAGCAATGACCAGCTGGAAAGTTTCTGACAACTCCGGGGCACGAGGAGTAGCTCCCTCCTGGGTGGATGAAACCAGTGGAGGAGGCGGGGGTTGACTCACCTCTGCTCGTTGTTGGCCCCAGACATCCGTGGCTGGCATGGCCAATGAACAGTCCTGTAAGGAAATCTGTTCCGCTGACAATGCTGGAGAGAGAGGACGAGTAACCGGCGTCGGGGTGGCTGCTGGCCCCGAGACTGACGTGCCTGACTCCCCCAAGGGAGGCTCTGATGCTTTCCGGCAAAGTTTCTGCAGAGCCCGGTCTCTGCGACGTTCATCACGCAAGGATGCGCTAGACAATAAGCACTCCTTGTGGTGATGCGCACTGCCAATAGGTTGTACAACAGATGCCGGAACAGCCGTAGACGGGGTTGCGGAAGACAACTCCCCTGAAGAGTGGTCAGAGCACTGCTGCTTATGTTTGGACTTGGAAAGTGCCTTGGGCATGATGGAGCCAAACAGGCAGTCCCGGAGCGCGGAAGCTCCTGAGGCCGCAACCCTTAAATAAGAGGTCGCTAAATGGCCAGCCGCAGGGCGCTGAGTCAAAGTCCAAAATCCTGCCGGGAAGGATCTCCGGCTGCCCCAGGAAGCGCGAAAGCTTCTGATGCGGCTCTGGGCACTGCTCCCTGCAATATGGCGCAGCTGTCAAAAGTCAACGTCCAAGCGCCCAAGATAACAGCAGGGTAGTAAACCAGTGGAGCTGGTCAAGTCCTTCTGTGCCAATGGAGCTAATATTAAATCAAATGTCCAAGTGTCCAGGTGAGCATAGCAGGATGTCAACGAAGCAGCTCCAGGCGTTGCCACTAAAATAAGTGAAGCCCACCAGGGCAGAGGGAGAGTAGACACAAGGTTCCAACCAGCTGCAGGCCAAAGCCCTGGCACGATGCAGCAATCTATGTCCAAAATAGCAGGCCCAGAATAAGCAAGCAGTGAAGTCGTGTAAAATGGCAGGCACGTCAGCAGTCCGTGGACGCGAAGGCCCACAATGTCCACAAAATGGCGATTGAAACAAAATGGTGATCAAAAAATCGGGCGCCAAAATTAACGCTGTGCAGGCACGAGAAATGCTCCCAGGACGACAATTAGGTGGCCATTATAGCCGATCCGAAGTGATCCCGGTAGCAGGAAGCTCAGGCCGTTGCAGAGAAGCCGACAAGGCAGTCAAAGGACAGCACTTTATTTACGAGGCCTCCCGGAGCGCCGCGACTGCTTGCCAGCTGATTGAGGCGATCACGGCAATAGATAAGGCAAGCTCTCAGTCAGACGCCCACACTGCAGCAAAAACGGCCCGAGGAGAGCTGAATGAGATAGCCAGAACTCCCAGCGTCAAATTAAAGAAATAAAGAAATAAAACCGCACTGAAAAGGCAAGGAAGCCTCCCCCCCCCACCACCGGAGGGGATGGAAATTAAAGGGGCGATACGAAGAAAAAAAACCTGGAAAGCTAGGAAGAAGAGTAATACTAAAATCAGAGGCAAACAAATACACTCTACTCACAGAAAACAAAGAATAAAGCTAATTATTTAGCCAAAAACGAAGAGAGAGACCATCCAACACACCTAGTCACTGAAGCGACTGAGCAATAAAGCGGATTTCAAAGGCGGAGGTGGGGCTTGGACAATTTTGTTTGACAGGCTGAGTCAATTATCTGAAGATAGAGCAACACCCATTCCTGGCTGATGTCTCCAAATACTATGGAGAAAAAGTGAGTTTCATTTGCAATTCCTGGTCCTGTTGTAAAATGATAAGAAAAAAGCAAGCAGAGCTTAATCATTAACATTGGAGAGGGCCCTTTTTAGAGGAAGATTAGGAGCAAAACATTCCCCCAAGCAACTGTTTCATAGAACAGTTATTTAAAGAAAAAGGAAAAGAAGACAACCACCAACTTCTTATGACGCCTCCATAAAAAAATGCTACTATATTTATGAATAAATTAGTCAGCTGCATCTTATCAAGAACAATGGCAAACATAAATAGATCCTACCTTCCCCTTTACACCATTATTAAATAATAAACAATTGCTATACTTGAATAGAGTAATTGTTAGAAGAAAATATATCTAAACAAAGTGAAAAGTATAAAGTACAATTTCCTCAATAATACAAACTCAGGAAAATTAACTCCTCACATTCACAGACTTCTTTTCTAACTATTTGCCAGCACAATCTGGGAAAAACATGCAGGCAAAACTTCCTAAAATACTACAAGCCAACTTATTTCTGAATGAGTAACATCAGCAGCAATGCTGAGGTATCTGATGCTGATAGATGTTTTAAAAATCCTGTGTTCTCTTATTGGTAGCTACATTTCCCCCCATGTTTGTCAAACAGACAATGTCATTTGTATGAGACAAATGAACAGTTTTTATTGTGACCCATAGAAGCTAGGGGCAATGAGGAGCAGCTGTTTCTGTGTTCTCTACTGCCAGTATGTGATTTCTTCCCATAATTCCCTGCCAGTATGCATGCTTCTGTGCAGAGCATGTATACTGCTCATGAGATAAACTCCTAGTAAAAGATGTTTTATGCCACTTCTGGATTTTTTAATTGCCTGACTGCAGCTCTTCAGGACTTTAGCAAAGCTCTTCCACATCTTCTGTGTTCCCATTCCTCTTTTAAAATGAGAAAGGCCAGGGACTGAACCAGTGATCTTCTCTGTGCAAAGCATCTGCTTAAGTCCAAGTTGGGTCCCTTCCCCTTTAGAAGCAACTTTATGCAGCATTTTTTTTTTATCCCTGCAAGGTTGTAAAGATAGAAACAAATTAGAATTCCTCCTAGATACAGTAAATACATTCATACATTAGGCATAGAATTTCACACTATTCTATATAAAGATAGCTGGGACCAACTGCAGTTTCCAGAACTTCAAGAATCAATAATGATTCTTGATGTAGATGCAGAGTGAAATCATTACCGGCTCAAGGCACACATTTGAGCTGCACAGTGTAGCCACTAAGTGTGCAAGATCAGAATTACCTGTTCCTCATCAGTTCTAATGCAAAAAGCACATTTTAGTAAACCATCTCTCCATCTGTTTTAGCTGCCTCCCTGTCCTTATTTCCATTTACAGTTGGGGATAATACTGGTAGTCCTAAACTTACTAACACAATTGAGCCCAAAATTTTTGTTGCTAAGTGAGACATTTGTTAAGTGAATTTTCCTCTATTTTACAACTTCTTTTGCCACAGTTGTTAAGTGAATCACTGCAGTTATTAAATTAGTAATACGGTTGTTAAGTGAATCTGGCTTCCCCATTGACTTTGC
>JANHFM010020324.1:0-11283 GCA_032468115.1 Grayia smithii | reverse complement strand
TCAGTTTACCTACCCCGAAAGGATGGAAGGCTGAGTCAACCTTGAACCTGGTGAGATTCGAACCAACACTAATTGCAGGCAGATAGAACTAAGTGGAATCACTTAGCCAGTGCATTAGCTAATTGCACCACCAAGGCTCAAACTTTCCCCCACCATAACACTAGGACAAAACAACAAAAAATGACCACCCTTGTTTATATTGTTGTCCCATGTACTGTCTCCTCAGGCTCCTATATATAAGGAGGCTCCTTTATATAACCTCACCATCCATGCACTCGCTATATCTTTTCCCCAGGAATTACCAACATCCATCTTGCATTTTTGCATCTTATTTTCCTTTCCTGAGGGAGAAGTTAACATTTCTCTCTAGCTTTTCAAAAAAAAAAATCTTGCTTCTGTGATCGAATGCCAGGATATTAACATTTTGTGATACTGTGACTCTGTAAGATAATACATAATAATTTGTCTAACTTTTCTCCATGAATGTATATGTCAGCTTGTCTAGAGAGAGGGTATGGCACTGACCAAGCTGCGGGGTTGCAAATTTGGATTATCATCAGATTTCGGTCCTGGGGCAAGGTCTCTCCTTAGACCAGGGTTCCCTAAAGTGATCAGTATCAACCCACAAGGATCAACCGAGGGTTTGACTATTCCAAGCATAATTGCTTTCTCTAATGAATTCCCCTACATGACATGGCCAAAATAAGTGAGACATAGTTTTGTGATTTTCTCTTCTAGTTCTCCCCAACCCCTATACAGCCTAAGAAACTAGAGAGGATCCCTTCCTGAGATGCTTGTCTGTTTTCTTTGTATTAGTTGTTCTCCTGGCTGTAGCTCTTCTCCCTGTCTTCCAAGGCCATCCTCACTTATCATTAAGTGCTGTGATGGCACTATGGTTAGAATGCAGTATTGCCAGGCTAACTCTGCCCAGAGCTAGGAGTTCAATTCCAACCAACTCATCCAAGGTTGACTCATCCTTCTATCCTTCCAAATGAGGACCCAGATTGTTGTGAGCAATATGCTGTCTCTGTAAACCACTTAGAGAGCGCTGTAAACCACTTAGAAGCGGTATATAAATCTAAGTCAGTGGTTTTCAACCCTCCTAATGCCGCAAGCCTTTAATACAGTTCCTCATGTTGTGGTGACCCCCAACCATAAAATTATTTTCGTTGCTACTTCATAACTGTAATTTTGCTACTATTATGAATTGTAAACACCTGAAAGGCAGGTGTTTCCTTGATCTTTCTCACAAGCACAATGGCCCACATCTAATGAAAATGAGAGTCTATGGCACCTACTTGGAAATAGGATCTATTAGACTCGCCTGGAGATGGATAGAGGAGCGATGTCTCGGTTCCTAAGACCATCGGAAATATGTATTTTCCGATGGTCTTAGGTGACTCCTGTGAAAGGGTGGTTCGACCCCCAAAGGGGTCCCAACCCACAGGTTGAGAACCGCTGTGCTAGACTCTACTCATAGCAGGGTTTTAGGGTTAACCAATAAAGACTGACCTTGTGATAAAGAAGGAAACTGCAATGAGATAAATAAGCTATGTGGGTTACTATGTATCAACACAAGCCTGTAAATTACTATAAGATTTTAAACAGTTATTAATAGAGAGGCTTTATTTCTCCCCCTATCCTAACCACCCCACCTATACTAAGACAAGTAAAGCACATATATAGTGATCAATATTCCTGTGCATTTCTATCTTGGTATATCTCCTATAAGGATTTTAAAGATCCTTATAGATAAACAGGAGACAGAATGTTGAAAAACAAAGGGCTACCAACAGAGAGAAGGCCAAATTGACATTATTATTTTTTTTTGTCTATCATGATTCATAATCATGAGGTTATATGAAGCTTACAGTAAATTGGTTGAGTGGCTGTGGTATAATGCTTTGTTGAGAAGTGCCTGCTGCCCCAACCCACAAGAGAAAGATAAAATTGGGAGATCAGGATCATCTTGGGAGTCTAGAGTGGTTGACTGAACTTTTTAAAGTGACAGTATACTCTGCTTTCTCATTTGGTGATATATACACTACATTGTAAAAAAGAAAAAAAGAGAGAGAGAGAGAGAGGGAGGAGCCTCAACAAAACTAGATTCCTTCTGTAGGAGAGACTCCATCCTTGTACTTGAAATTGTCAGATCCTCTAAGGATCAGGGGAGAAAAATCAGTTAAAGAGCTGAGATTAGGTACATTCATTTTTAATACAAATACAAAAAAGAAAGAAATATCATTCATCAATAATTCAAATATGGGGTTTGCATGTCATAGGAAGGCATGACTTTCATGTACATTGATTCTGCCTGATGTACAAAAAATACATTCTCTAAAGCTCCCTACAATTACAACTTGAGGAAAAGCAGAATTTATGTAAATTATGCACAGTCTAGCAAAAATGTGCCTGGTTTTATTTAAATTAATGTGATTTAAGCTGTGTTCTTTTGTCCTTGGAATGACAAGCTATATAATAATTGCCTCTATCAAAACAAAGAAAGATATTCACCCTGAGACATGGATATTTGACTTCAGAGGCCTCTAAAAATCACACTAAAATCTTCTGCAGTTCTCCTCTCTATAATATTGAAGTACAGATGTCCGTAATGGCAAGATCTGATCTTTATGCTGTGGTCCACTAGCAGCCTGTGTAGCTGGCAGCAGAGTCGGACAGTGAGGAGGCTGGGGAGGAACATGGCCCAGTCCTGGAGTCAGGGGAAGGTTCGGACAAGGGCTCTGCATCGGAGGCAGAGATGGGGCCAGGGCCATCTAAGAGTTATGTGCGGACTCCAGAGCCTCCTGAGTCAGACATCAGAGAGGCAGAGGAACAGGGGGAGCCTGTTCCTAGTGTGCTCATGCACAAGCTGCCAGAAGGCAAGAACAGTTCAAACAAAAGGAACGACTTGGGAGTAAGGCTTGGAGATGATTGGCCCCTCCCATAAGACATAAAAGAAGACCAAAGGCATGTGGTCCTTTGCAGGAAGCAACGTTGTGGATAATGTCAGTTTGTACTTTGAAGCTCGGTTTTTGACTCTGTGTTTCTGTGTGGCCTTGCCAAGTTAATTGCCAATTAGGTCTTTGACAGCGTGTCAAAGAAGATAAAGGTGGGTGTTTACCAGCCTTATCCGAAGGATTGTGGCAGACTTCTGTTGGACTATTTATAAACTCATGTTGATTCAGCACGTGCTGTGAATGAAAGGAATTCACAGCCGTTAAAATTTAAAAATGGGGTTTGGGGACTACTAATTGTGTGCTTTTTACTATATCAGGAAGCCTAGATCAGAACACTTTAACACAGAATTTCATTCATTAGAAATGAATGGAACATACTTGTAAACTAAGACTGAGATGATCACTGTGTTGGTCAAGAGTTATGAGGTCTATATATGAGGATATATTCCATCTTGAAAAGAAGGCATGAAATTAAACCACCTTAAAATTAAATTTGGATTCAATGGCTCTCTGATGCTGCATTTAGTTTGTAAAGAAACTTGGATACTTAAAAGAATCCCATCTCTGTACACCTCTGTGAAAGGTGGTGAAATAGGGAATTACCATGTGTGGGGAGGGACTCTCATCTGCTGTCAGTGGAATACCTGACATTACATCATACTAGCTCTGACACATTGTGGATTGGAGAAAAGTCCATATTCCAGCCTTCTGGAGAATCAGGTTTAAGGTGAAGTTTCAATATCTGAGCTTGTGGTTTGGTTTCTGAATGTTTCATTACCAGGCTAGGTAACATCTTCCGTGGAGTTTAGGGGATGTCAGTGTTGTTCTGTTTATAAGAGCTTTGTGTCAGAGGTGGGTTCTAACTGGTGTTACCACCGGTTCTCTTCATGCACGCGCTTTGCGCGTGATTGCCACATGCATGTTTGCTTCGCTCGCATGAATGCCAAAGGGGCGCTCTACACATGCGCACTAGATACTTACCCGGCATACAGCTCAAAACAAGCACTCTGCGCATGCACAGAGCAGTTAAGCCCAGCTGATGGGCACTTTTCAGTGGATTGCCACGCCTCAGCTGGGCTAAACTGCTCAGAAATAAAGGAAAAACATAAGGTAGGGGCGGGCAGGTGGGCCCAGCTTCCAGCTGCAGAGAACCGGTTTGGTGACATCACATCATCACCGCTACTGGCTCGCGCGAACCGGGCCGAACCAGGAGCAACCCACCACTGCTTTGTGTAGTCAGTAGGTCTTATGATGGTGAAGTTATGTCAGGTCAGGCTCACATCAGGTCAGGGTCTTGTGATGGGTCATGTATGAGTAAGTGAGAGTCTTGTGATGGGTTTTCTGATGGGGAGGTTACATCAGGTGAGGGTCATTGGGAGGGGAAGTGCTGGTTGTGGGGGGCTTACATGGGTTGGTTGAAGTTCAGTGCTGTCTCTGATTGGTGTGCAGTTGATTTTGATTCTGAGGAGTTCGTAGGCTGGTTGTAGTTCAATCTGTCTGTTGATGGAATAGCTTATGGAGTGTCAGACTATGATGAACTAATGAACATGGAAGGTGGTAGCGTGATTGTTTTTGTGTTGTTCCAATTGAACTGGCTCTCTTTGGTGTCAGTGTGGGTAGAGAGTAAGGATTTGGGATCATGGTGTTTGACTGCCAGCCGGTTTGCATGGATCCTGGTTTTTAATTGATGTGATATTTGTCCCACATAGAATTGGTTATAATTGTTACAGTTGATTTTGTAAATTACATTGTTTCTTTCATCATTCTGTATCTTGTCTTTGGTTCTGGATAATTCCTGGTGGAGTGTTTGTGGGCTAATGCTATTCGTAGGCCTTGGGGGATTCTAGCTGCCATTTCTGACACCTCTTTCATGTATGGTGGGTTTAGTTTTTGCCTGGTGGTTCGCTGTGTGGTGTACTGTGGTTTGGGTTCTGTGTGTCAGAATGCAAAGTTTTTTGGATAGCTATGGATAGTTATGGAGAAAGACATCAAGCAGCCATTTATTTTTTGCTTTTCTTAATGTGGTGCTGCAGTGTGTCCTGGCCCTTCTGAAGAGGGACTGGACACAGCTTCTTTTGTTTGCGGTGGGCTGGTTGCTTGCAAAGCTGAGGATCAGATCCATGTGTGTGGATTTGTGTTAGATGCAGGTTTCCAGTTCATAATTGTCTAGTCTCCTTATGTCAATGCCAAAGAATGGAATTCTGTTGTCTATTTCCTCTTCTCATATGAATTTGATCCTAGGGACTATGTTATTGAGTAGGTGGTGTGTTTCTTCAATTTGGTAGCATCATTTGATAATGATGACAGTGTCATCGACGTAGCATGTCCAGAATTTTGGTTGGATGGTGGGTACTGCTATGGATTCAAGTCATTGCATGACTGCTTCTGCTATTAGGCCTGATATGGGTGATTCTAATGGGGTACCTTGTACTTACCTATAGATTTTCCCATTGAACGTGAAGTATGTGTTGAGGCAAAGATCCAAGAGTTTCATGATGGTTTCTGTGGATATGGAGTGTTTTGTAGTGGCATCATCTTTGTGGGTATGATGTTTAGTGAGTAGGTTGTGTATGGTTTGTTTAGTTAGATCAATGTCATTTGAGTGAAGAGAGTGGTGACGTCGAAGGAGACCATGATTTCTTCCTTGTTGATCTTGGTATGGTTGATGCATTGTTCTGGGAGTTTATTGAGTTGTTGACCAGATGTCTGAGTTTCCTCTGCAGGGTTTTTGCTAGTTTGTATGTCAGTGTTCCTGACAACTGGGCATAAGGGGAGCCTGTCCTTGTATATTTTGGGGACTCTATAGAACCTGGGTGTGGAGGAATCTTCTGGCTGCATGTGCTTTCTCTCTAGTGGTGTTAACTGTTTTTCTTTTTCCATTTTTCTTAGGGCATCTTTTATTTTGTTCTCTAGCTGTTTTGTCATATCATTGTGGATTATTTGGTAGGTGTTGGTATCATTTAGATGGTTTTCAGATTTTCTGATGTAGTCAGTTTTGTCTATTACTACTGTCAGTCTGCTTTTGTCTGCTGGTAGGAAGAGAATGCTTTCATCTTGTTTCAGTGTCTTTAATCTCTCTAAAGTGGCTGTTTGGTTTTGTCTGCTGCATTGGACATTGGGAATGATTCTTTGTCTGATGTCTTCTTCTGTTTCTTGGTCCAGGTGGTGCATTTTTAGAATGGATAGAATCAGATCTGTTTGTTTGTTTATCTAAAATCTCAAACCAGAAGCAGTACTCCTGCTATTATATTATTCCTAGCTTCTGTTTTCCAGCTGGAGCAATAGGTATAGGTAGATGAGGTTATAGAAGGTAGATGAGATATGATGAGGTAGATGAGGGGATAGATGGGGAACTCGTGAAATTTGCAGATGACACCAGATTGGCAGGAATAGCCAAAACTCCAGAAGATAGGCTTACAATAAGGAAGGATCTTGACAGACTTGAACATTGGGCCCTATCTAACAAAATGAAATTCAGTGGTGAAAAAAGTTCAGGTTCTACATTTAGGCAAGAAAAACCAAATGCACAGGTATATTATAAGTGGTACTTGACTCAATAGTACCGTATATTCCAGCATATAAGACGACTGGGCGTATAAGATGTCCCCCAACTTTTCCAGTTAAAATAAAGAATTTGCCAGCCATGCATCTTGCAAGGTCAGTACCCGGCGTATAAGATGAAGATTATCTGAAGATTTTAATGGGTTAAAAAGTCGTTTTATACGCCGGAATATACGGTATTCTTTTGGAATATGAAGAATTTGTTGTTCTTCTGAGGAGAGATTGCCAAATTCTTAATTTATGGGATTCAGATTGCTTGCTTGATTCAGATACTCTGCTCTAAGCTTTATCTTTGAACCCAGTCTGAGAATCAAACCTAAACCCTTTTATACAGTGGAGTCTCTGATTGCCTTCCTCCACCTCCGTTTTCAACCTGCTTTGATTTAACCCTTCTTAAGAATAAATTTATTTAGTTGTCTTGTTAGCTTTGCTCATAAAATTAGTAATTTGGTCTTCATGCTAATTTGTGTTTTGCATGCTCTGTAAATAGGGTCCTACACACATCTAAACTGAAGTTTTGAATCATTTAATTTGACAACATTAATTGAATCACCTTCATCAAACAGATTTATGAAGTGAAGCATGGACTTGCTTTGAAAGAAACAAATCAATTCATTTTGAAGTATAGTTGGACCTTCATGGCTTTTCCGTTGCTTCTTTTTGTATACTTACAGTCATTGTACAATTTTGCAATTTCTATTTCATATACAGAAAACTCAGGGCAAGGGACCAAATAGTATGACAAGCTCTTTGACATTGACAGAAGTGATAAGCAATAAGACTGGTCACCTCACTGAACTTTCTGCCAATCAGAACTCTTTTGATGTGGCAAGGCTAACATTTTTGGGACGTCATTCACTTTTTCAACTCTCAGCTTCTTTAATGTGGTAACCACAAGTCCTAACTTTGCCTTGTATTCATGGAACATTTCACTTTCTGCAAATTCAGCAGGCAGCTCACTGGAGCTCACTCAATATTCTACAGATGGGCTCCAGGCTGCCCTTACTTTTAAGTTCTGCCTGAATAGAAAGAGTGAAGACTTTTGACAAGGAGTCAGTGAGCACCAAGCCAGACCAATTGGCCCTATGCTTTTTTGCTTTATATGGTAAAGGGCCAAGACTACAAACCTTTCTCTGAATTCATCTATTTCTATGCCATTGCATCTCATTGTGCCTGCTTCTTCTCCTAATTAATGTAAAGCAGGGGTGTCAAATTCAAGGCCCAGGGGTTGGATCCGGCCCATGGGATGCTTAGATCTGACCCATGGAGCTGCCCTGGAAACAGAAAAGAACTGGCCCACGTTGCCTCTGTCAGAGAAAATGGAGCTATGTTTTCACTGGCAAAGGGTTGCGGGAGGCCATCACTGCCGAAAACAGAGATCGGGGACCTGTTTTCGCTGTCACCGTGCTTGGGTCACTCGTGCTTGATACGAGTGATGTCAAGCTCACCATGCCCACCCTGGTCACATCCACACCAAAGTCAAACACAACCCTGATGTGTCCCTCAATGAAACCAAGTTTGACACTTCCAACTTAGAGCAGTGTTTCTCAACCTTGGCCACTGGAAGATGTGTGGATTTGAACTTCCAGAATTTGCCAGCTAGCTCTGCTGGCTGGGGAATCCTGGGAGTTGAAGTCCACACATCTTCCAATGGCCAAGGTTGAGAAACACTGACTTAGAGTATGACCACAAAGCCACTGAGGCAGATCAAAGTGGATCTTTTCCATCTTAGTGTTCCAGAAAACCTAGTGATCAGAAACAGCAAAATACAATCCTGTGACAATCCAAAAAAGTAAGAAAAGTAAGCATTTTTTAATATCATTTTTGCACAACTGTATTTTTAATTTAGACTACTATAGGTGGTTTTCTGCATTGATTCGACCAACTTCCTCATGCTTCTTCACTAAGCAATTTAGGGCCTCTGTGCTGACTTTTCCTCATCTCTGCTATCCCTAAAAGAAGATGTTGGTGTGTGAGTGTGGTGAAGAGGATATTTTAAAATTTATTATAATATCTTTGAAGATATCTACCTGAAACCAGGCAAAATTAACGTTTTCTTAAACATCTACCGTTTTTGCAATTTTTACCCAAGTCTGCCAGAAAGTGAAGCAAATCTTTAATCTGAAAATGGAATAAATTGAGTTAAATTGCTCCTGAATCCCAAATTATAAAATTGAAACTAATCTTTCCATGTCTTAATTCTCCAATTAATTCAAATTAAAGCTGATTTACACAGGCTTACTGGCAGTGGTGAAATTCAATTTTTTTTCTACCATTCCTATGGGTATGGCTTGATGGATATGGTGTGGCTTGGTGGGCGTGGCTTGGTGGGCATGACAGGGGAAGGATATGCAAAATCGCCATTCCCACCCCACTCTGGGGCCAGCCAGAGGTGGTATTTGCCAGTTCTCCAAACTACTCAAAATTTCCACTACCGGTTCTCCAGGACCTGTCAGAACCTGCTGAATAGCACCCCTGGTTGCATGGCATTAATGAAACCATGCCAAACAGTTACCAATTCCAATGCAAAGACAGCTGTCTTCTACTGGTTGGTGGATCATCTCCAATATCTGATATATCTGATATATAGCCTTATATCTGTGATGGGCTTTGAGACTGTAATCACCCAATGTATAAATGTAAAAATAAATAAACTGCATCAAAAGCCTGTGTGCATTTGATTGGAAGCCAACCTCACAGGTTCCAATGATTCATTTGTACAATTTTCTGGAACTCGTCCTATATTTTAACCTGAATGCAATTCTTTGAGCGTTAATGCATATGCAGCTATAGGAACTACAGACCAGGGGAAGTAGAAGCAGACAGCAGAAGCCCAGCCTTGCAAAAATGTATGTTTAAAAAAGCTTCAGGAAAGGATCCGACATGCTGGTAACGCTATACTTCAAACCAGGGCATATAAAACCTTTGGCAGACTTATACTTGAATACTGTTCACCTGCCTGGAACCCTCACTGAATTTCAGACATCAATGCATTAGAGAAGGTCCAGAGATATTTTACTAGAAGAGTACTCAAATCTTCTGCTTGAAATAAAATCCCCTATACCACCAGGCTGGAAATTTTAGATCTGGATAGCCTCAAACTACACTGTCTACATTCTCACCTATGCTTAGTTCATAAGATTATTTACCAAAACGTCCTACCTATAAATGAGTACTTTAATTTCAGCCGTGATAACACAAGGGATATCAATAGATTCAAACTCAATGTGATTCACTCTAGTCTTGACTGTAGGAAGTATGACTTCTGCAATAGAGTGGTAAATGTATGGAACACTCTACCTGATCCTGTTGTTGATCTCACTAATCCCCAGGCCTTTTGCCTTGGACTGTCTACCATGGACCTTTCATGTTTCTTAAGAGGTCCCTAATGGGGCGTGCATAAGCGCCCCAGCGTGCCTCCCGCCCTGTCCTACTGTCCCCCATTTATATGTAATCAATCTATGTGTTTATGGCTATGTTCTGCCTTTTATTTGTGCCAAAAAAATTTATGTGTCTATACTGTTACTTGTTTACTTGTACTTGTTGACAAATAAATAAAATAAATAAATAAAAATAAATAAAATGCTCAGTCTCCGGGCAAGGATCATTCCATCAAGAAAAGCAAAAATGATAAAATGGTTGGGATGGAAAACAAGAGACTTTTTTTTTAAAGATCTGTCTCCTTCTAAATTCATCTATTCACTCATGCAGGGAAGTATAAAAGGGGCAATTTTTAAAGTACAATTAAGGAGCATCCATGAGGAAGAAGGGTCAAAGACTCAAAATGCAACCACAACATGTAATCAAATCCTTATCCCTATTTTATATGCCTCATTGCATGGTTGAGATCGCTACCATTTTGACTTTTTCACCTGCCTGGGGTTGAAAGAAGACAGAGAGACAGAGAGAAAGAATTAAGGGTGGTATAATAGCAATAGCAATAGCATTTAGACTTATATACCACTCCATAGCACTTTACAGCACTCTCTGGGTGAATTACAATGCTATCATTATTTGCATCTTGCACCCAACAATCTGGGTCCTCATTTTACCGACCTCCGAAGGATGGAAGGCTGAGTCAACCTTGAGCTGGTCAGGATCGAATGGCTGGCAGTTGGTAGAGTTAGCCTGCAGTACTGCACTTTCTTGGGTTCTTTTTATTCCTTAAAAACATTTCACTTCTCATCCAAGAAGTTTCTTCAGTTCTGAAGTCCTTCATCTCTTCAGTTCCATTCCATTCCATTCAGTTCTTCAGTTCTTCAGTTCTGAACTGAAGAAGCTTCTTTGATGTGATGCGAAATGTTTTCAAGGGAAAAACAAGCAAGAAAGTCCGGTTGCCTTTTGGAAAAGCACCATTGGGACAACCATGACCTGGATGATGGAGAATCTCCATAGACCTTCTGTAATACTTGACTTAACCACTGCACCACCAGGGCTCTTGATGCAGTGGTTAAATCGGTCAAATATGTTAACTAAAGGGATGCGGTGGCTCATTGGCTAAGACACTGATCTTGTCAATCAGAAGGTCAGCAGTTCAGCAGTTCAAATCCCTAGTGCTGTGTAACAGGGTGAGCTCCCATTACTTGTCCCAGCTTCTGCCAACCTAGCAGTTCGAAAGCACGTAAAAAGTGCAAGTAGGAAAATAGAGACCACCTTTGGTGGGAAGGTAACAGCGTTCCGTGCGCCTCTGGCATTTAGTCATGCCGGCCACATGACCACGGAGACGTCTTCGGACAGCGCTGGCTCTTCGGCTTTGAAACAGAGA
>JANHFM010020320.1:0-11284 GCA_032468115.1 Grayia smithii | reverse complement strand
ATTCTATTCTATTCTATTCTATTCTATTCTATTCTATTCTATTCTATTCTATTCTATTCTATTCTATTCTATTATTTGTGACCATTCTAAGTTACAACGGCACTGAAAATAGTGACTTATGACCGTAGCAGCATCCCCATGGTCATGTGATTTACATTTGGATGCTTAATCACTGATTCACATTTATGATGGTTGCAGTGTCCCGGGGTCATGCGATCCCCTTTTGAGCCCTTCTGACAAGCAAAGTCAATGGGGAAAGCCAAATTCACTTAGCAACCATTTGACTCACTTCACAACGGCAGTGGTTCACTTAACCACTGTGGCAAGAAAGGTCGTAAAATGGGGCAAAACTCATTTAACAAATGTTTCACAGAGGTCGTAACATGGCACTTGACAAATTTCTCACTTAGCAACATAAACTCTGGACTCAATTGTGGTCGTATGTCGAGGACTGCCATATACGTTTGCTTCTCTTTTGTCGTGTTCTCCTCAGACGCTAAATAAATCAATAATTATAGGAGGGATTTCTATTGCTTGGAAGCTGAACGGAAGCTGAACAAAGAGGTGAAATTGAGGAATAATTCTCTTCCTAGTACATGTGAAACTGGACTTGGATCAAACTCTGAATGATTGTTTGATTTTTTTATCTCTAATGGTATACACACTCAATCAGCCCTTCTGAAGGTTTCATTGTAGATGTGACTTGTTTAAACACCAGCAAACAGAGCTATACACGTCTATTTACACAATTTATTTGCCTTCTATCATACTAAGCCTCTCCAGGAGACATACAACATAACAATACCTTTTCTAAACTTTATCTATATATACAAAAGCCAAATACCACTCACTTATCACAAAATCTCCAGAACGGTAAAGCCTACAAACTTGAAATTTGGCATGTATGTTCCTCTTGGCTCTTAGGTGCTCACTAACAAAGGGTTTTTCGAAATCACCATCAGATCATTAGTATTTCATATACAGTATTATATTCACACGCTGTGATGCTAGACGTTCTACTCCCCCCCCACCTGAAAAGAACTCTGTTCCAACTGCCAGTTGCCTTATATTAACACGCTCTGATGCTACCCCTTCTCTAAACCAGGCTTGGGTGTGGCCAGCACATGACTCATCCAGTCTGTGGGCTGGGAAATGCTACTCCCCCTCCCCCTCTGTTCCAATTGCCAGTTGCCTTAGATTAACACGCTCTGATGCTACGGAGTTACACATTCTACATTAGGTTTCAGGCTTTAAGTGTCAATTTATCATGCCCAATCACATAGTTTCGTAGTGAAGCACAGGTGTCCAGCTCGGGGTGAAATCCAGCAGGTTCTGACAGGTTCTGGAGAACCGGTAGTGGAAATTTTAAGTAGTTCGACGAACCGGTAGCGGAAATTTTGATAGTTCGGAGAACCATCAAATACCACCTCTGGCTGGCCCCAGAGTGGGGTGGGAATGGAGATTTTGCAATATCCTTCTCCCAGGAGTGGGGAGGGAATGGGGATCCTTCTCCTGCCATGCCCACCAAGCCACACCACAGAACCAGTAGTAGAAAAAACAATCAGATTTCACTACTGGGTTAAGAGTCATAGAGAAAGTAAAGTTCAGCTCTGGTGGGTTTTTTAAAAGAAAAAAGTGCTAGCAACTGTTTTTATTGTTGCTAAAATAGGATTACTTAGTGATTTGATTACCTTGATCACTTCAAAACCATTTTCTGTTTTGCTAAATTCAAATTATGATTGGTAAAGAAAAGGGCAAGATAATGTTTATGCCCACCGCTACAAAAATACCTTCCATATGGTAGGGAAAATAGCAGATCTCTATGCAAAAAAAAATTTTTTTTTTCACTCCAATGGTTATAATAGAGTGATATGCCACCACGCTTGCTGGCAGTATAAGGGAATTGCAAATTGTAATGTGCTCTAGGGACATTATAAAAGCAACGTATTTGAAGCCGCTAATGTTTTTATAGTAAACAACGTGATATTAAAAAATGTCTGAAACATCGCAAAACACTTTGGTTTTTTCTTTCTTGTATTGTTTTGCTGGCTGAGCATTACAAGGCCAATGGGACTACAGTATGTGGTTGAGAGGCTGAAAGAGATTGTCAGCTCTGGAAGCAATTTGACCTCCGAGATTTTCCACTAAAAATTCCCACATTGCATTTGTTGGTACTCACTGGAAAGGTTTTTCAATCAAATGGATTTCAATTTTGATTATTGCAATTGTGCTAATGAATTTTGCAACTAAAATTGCTACTAACAACTGTGGGGAATTATTGTTCTTTTTAAAAAAATTAAGCCTATATTTCTTTCAGTTCCCCAACTGTATGTATGAAAATGCAGGAGAATCACACAAAGAAACTGGTTTTCCCCTATTTCTTTTGAAAAAAAAAAAAAGGAAAAACACGGATTATGAAATATTAACATTTTCTTTTAAAATTATACATTAAATTTATAATTATATGTTAAGCATTTATGTGATACTATCCAACCATTTTACACTGTCATTTTAGAATAACAGAGTTGAAAGGGACCTTGGAGGTCTTCTAGTCCAACCCCCTGCTCAGGCAGGAAACCCTACACCACTTCAGACAAATGGTTGTCCAATCTCTTCTTAAAAACTTCCAGTGTTGGAGCATTCACTACTTTTGGAGGCAAGTTGTTCCACCGATTAATTGTTCTAGCTGTCAGGAATATTTCTCCTTAGTTCTAGGTTGCTTCTCTCCTTGAATCATTTCCATCCATGGCTTCTTGTCCTGCCTTATTTACAAGCAAGCTGGAGTAACAACGTTTGTCAATATAGGGTGTTTCCCCTCCCACCTCAACATTACAGATTTAAGCTCCTCGACTCCTGTGCATAAAGTGGGTTGAAGCAAAGTAAACTAGAGAAATCCTTTTCAGGATTTCAGCCCTTTCCTAGGCTGTAGTCTCCCTGAACACATTTTCTATGCCCTCCCCTGCCCAATTTTGTAGTTTCTTGCTCCTTTACCCCTCCCATACTGGCTGGGATAGTAAATGCCAATTGCTAAGGGGGTCATTGAGGAATGTGGTTTCCATTAGCAAACTTTTTACAGGTAGTCCTCGACTTACAACAGTTTGTTTAGTGACCATTCAGTTACAATGGCACCGAAAAAAATAACATGATCATTTTTCAGTTACCACCTTTGCAGCATCCTCATGGTCACGTGATCAAAATTCAGATGCTTGGCAACTGTCTCATACTTATGTCCCAAGGTCATGTGATCACCTTTTGGGACCTCCTGATAATGAAAGTCAATGGGGAACCCCAATTCACTTAACTTCAGTGATTCTTTTAACAACTATCGCAAGAAAGGTTGTAAAATGGGGCAAAACTTGCTTAAGAAATGTCTTACTTAACAACAGAAATTTTGGACTCAATTGTGGTCATAAGTTGAGGACTACCTGCACTTGGTTTCCCCTCCATTGATCCCTCGTTATACTTGCTACCTGCCCACCTGGTGTGTGCTAAACAGCAGTTTTACTGTTCTTCCTGGTATCTGGACTGGAAGAGAAACTCCAATTAATTTCTGGACGAAATAAAAGTTCAGTCATCAGTACAATTCTTAAATAGAGAAAAGTCCAGTCTTACATCATTCCACTTTTTTAAAAAAACAAAATATTTAGCTTTTTTGCCATCCATTTGAATTTTTTTAGTCTGCTGTTTCACCAGTAAAACAAAAGAGAGAGAAAAAAAGGTTCAGTTTGTCGCAATGCACACATTCAGTAACAGAGTTGGAAGGGACCCTGGAGGTCATCTAGTCCAACCCCCTGCTCACTCAGGAGACCTATACTAAGGATTCGAACCACCAAACTGCAGACTTTTCTGATCGAGAAGCTCAGCATCTTAGCCACTGAGCCACCTAATGTATATTGACAGTACCCTGTGCAACATAATGTTGAGGAATTTGCTTACAATAGAATGAAGCACAGGAGGTGAAGAGAAGAGCACCACTTGTATTAACCACAAATCAGAAATTATTATTTTGGATGCATAACAGGAAAGAAAATGACCAGAAATTTCTCAAATGGTGATCTAGGGCAAATGGAGGACAAAATGGTTGCCAGTCCTCTAGGAACAATAGCCAGTACAGATGTTGAGGTAACCTAGTGGAGCAGATTTGCCTCATGTTACCAACAGCAGCTGAAGGTATATGCAGTGAATTAATAATTCTGCATATCAGGCCCTTTGCTGTGCCTTATTTAGACTGCTGTGTTTAAGACCAGGAAGTGAGCCAAATCCACAGGTGAAGATGATTGAATGATATTCCGCTCGCCCTATTCTGAAAAGGAACTTTGCAATGTTGCAAAGAATAACATTAATGCAAGTAAAACAGAACTTTCTGTAGCATAAAATTCACTTAAGCCCTTGGGTTTTTTTTTTAAAAAAGATGGCCGAATTCCAGTTTTTATTTTACAACATCCTGATCCTACTGTTTTCCCCAGAAGCTCACAATTATCTGTGTTTCTCATATCATAGGAAACTTATTCACTGAGGTTGCAGCTGGGGATGAGATGAGCATATTGATAACTTGAAAGGGAAGGGGGCACTTCACCATTTTCCATTTACAAAACCACAGAATTTCTGTCCTCACCCCAGGAGACAGAGGAGTTGAAAATGGCAATTATTAATCTAATCAAAGAACCTTGATTAGATTTGGAGGATAAAGCGATAGAAAATATTAAGATATGGGTAAGCTAATGATATCAAAATGGGAACCTGGCTTAGTAATAAAAATTCATTCACCATTTTTCAAGCCCTGCTGCACATCAAACTCCCTTTTTCTCCCCCTTGAGGTTTTGTTCTTTCACATTTTGAGAAAGGTTTTTCTGCCTTAATAATTTATTAAGCTGTAAATGCCAATAGATGCAGCTGCTGTTTGGGAGAGGAAGATTCTAGAAACTGCGAAGTGTTTTTTTTTAAAGTCACACCAGTGAAAATAATGCATAATAGTGGGGTTTATTAGCATTCATATGAGTTGTGCAATGAGGTAATAATATGTAATTATTATAAGATGCATTCCACTGAACGCTTTTTTTTGTCCAGTTTAGGTGCTGATATCTGGCAATCTTAGGCAATGTCAGTAAAACTAAAATATGTTAGATCTGATCCTTGCTCTACAAGCATCTTGCTCCAAGATCTGGAGCATCTACAGGTAGACCTCCACTTAAAACCATTTCTTTAGTGACTGTCAGAAGTTACAACGGCATTGAAAAAAAGTGGCTTATGACCAGTTTTCACACTTACAACCATTACAGCAGCCCCATGGTTACTTAATCAAAATTTGGGCACTGGGCAAATTATTTATGATGGTTGTAGTATCCTGGGGTTATGCAATCACCATTTGTAACCTTCCCAACTGGCTTCCAACAAGCAATGGGCTGGGGAAGCCAGATTCATTTAACAACCCCATGATTCACTTAACAACCATGGCAAATGGTTGTAAAATGAAAACTTGCTTAACAACAGTCTTGCTTAGCAACAGAAGCATTTGGGGTTTTAATGTGGTCATAAATGAAGGACTGCCTCTATAGGGAAAGTGAGAAAATGGGGAAAATTCTAGAAGGCAACTGCAAAACTATTTTTTGCCAAAGGTGCTTTTTCAAGAGGCAGCTGGACTGTCTGGTTTTTCTTTGAAGACTTCTCGCTTCTCATCCAAGAAGCTTCTTCAGCTCTGACTAGATGGTGGGGAATGGACTGGTTTATATTTCTTGCAGACAGCTGGTTATTTCCATTCTTGTAGAGAGTCCTTGAGGCCATCTGGAGGTTTATCTGTGTCCTCAGGGTCACTTGAGTGGTGCAAATGGGTGTGAAGCCTTCTGTTTTGGTCCACCATCAGCCTGTGGAGCTAGCAGCAAAGTCGGACAGTGAGGAGGCTGGGAGGAACATGGGCCAATCCTGGAGTCTGGGGAAGGCCCGGATGAGGGCTCTGCGTCAGAGGCAGAGATAGGGCCAGGGCCATCTGTGAGTGATGCATGGACTCCGGAGCATCCAGAATCGGACAGAGGAGAGGCAGAGGAACAGGAGAAGCCTGTTCCTAGTGCACGCATGCATAAAGCTGCCAGAAGGCAAGAGCAGCTAAACCAAAAGGGACAACTTGGGAGTAAGGCCAGGAGATGATTGGCCCCTCCCATAAGGCTTAAAAGAGCAGCAAAGGCATTTGGGCTCTTTGTAGGAAAGCAACGTTGCTAAAATCTGGTTTCAGTCGGTGTCTCTTGTTTCTGAACTTTGTGGGGCTTTGCCAAGAAAGGCCTTTGGCAGGGTGTCAAAGAAGATAAAGGTTTGTGATAAGACTAAAGGACTTCTTCCAAAGGACTTGTTTTGCAATTAATTTGTACTCATCTGGGAATGAACTAATTCTTAGCTGTTACAATAAAATAGGTTTGTTTGGGACTAATTATATCTTGTAATGACTAAGTAAGCCTAGGTCACTTCTTGGAACTGCTGAAAGGACTGTGTTGTAGACTGGAGATAGATGATGTCTTATTGCTCCCCCTCTACTGAGAGAGGGCCATTCAATTTTGACATAGATGGCCTCTTTGACCTCTCTTTCAAACCAGTGATCGTCTCTGTCCAAAATGTGGACTTTTCTGTCTTCAAAAGAGTGGCCTTTGTCTTTTAAAGAAGCCTCTTGGATAAGAAGCAAAGCATCTTTAAAGAAAAACAAGAAAGTCCAATTGCCTCTTGAAAAAAAGCACCTTTGGGACAACCATGACCTGGATGACAGAATCTACATAGATATTGTTGGCAAATAAACTACAGCTACAACTATTTCTTTAGCAACCAAAGTTACAACAGCACTGAAAAAAGTGACTTACAACCAGTCATTGGCATTTATAACTATTGCAGCATTCCCATGTCATATGATCTAAATCCTGGCATTTGGCAAATATTTAGGACAGGTGGGATCATGATCCTGGGATCATGTGATCATGTGATCACATGTGATAAATCATGAAGATTTGTGATCTTCCTAGCCTGCTTCCAAGAAGCAAAGTCAATGGGGGAAGCCCACAATCAGGCACAACTTACTTAACAACTGCTTTGCTTAGTGATGGAAATTCTGCTCCCAGTTATGGTTGTAAATCAAGGATTATCTGTACAAGTAGGCCTCGACTTACGAGCACAATTGAGCCCAAAATTCCTGTTGTTAAGTGAGAGGTTTGTTAACCAGGTTTTGCCCCATTTTACAATCTTTCCTGCCACAGTTTTTAAATAAATCACTGCGGTTGTTAAGTTACTAACCCAGTTGTTAAGTGAATCTTGTTTCCCCATTGCCTTTGCTTGTCGAAAAGTTGAAAGAGGTGATCACATGACCCTGGGACACAGCAATGGTCATAAATATGAACTAGTTGTCAAGCATCTGAATTTTGACCACATAATCATGGGGATGCTACAAAGGTTGTAACTGTGAAAAATGTTCATAAGTCACTTTTTTTCAGTGCCATTGTAACGTTGAACGGTCACTAAATGAACTGTTGTAAGTCGAGGACTACCTATATATTGATGTGTCCATCCACCAGGAACTGAGCTTTGACCTGAGGGTGATTTTCATTATCAATACAAAGTTTTTAAGTATTTCCCACTGTGTTATCCAACAGTGGTCTTTGCAACAATTCTGTAAAGTTAATTTGATGACTCCTTCTGAAGCTGAGGATGGGTTCCCTAAGGTTACTGAATTGCTATAAGCTTTAATCATGCAACCACTGATTTTACAGAACATTGCTTTTCTTAAAAATATTCTTTTGAAAACAACTTTAACCATATCATGATTATGCAAAAAACAAACAAACCCCAAACCCCAAACATATTATATGGAAATTAAGCTGCTCGGAGAAGAGGTGTGCAGGCCAGTCTAGCCAAAAATAACACTAGACTAGGAAAATAGTTTATGACCCTTTGCATCATTCTAGGAAATTATTGCAATGCAGGCAAACCACCAGTTAAGCAGCAGAAACCTGAGTTTTCACAGCAGGAAGACCCTCCGAGTTAAAATTTCTTCCTGGTCCTCCTATGGATGGTTTTATTCAGCATCCATAAAAGTTGGTGCACCTGCAAAAGCTGAAAGAAGCCCACATACAGCTTCTGTGAACGAAGCTGGACAATGAGTACAATGCAGTGACCGAATGAACCTTGGGCCGGCCTGCCAGGATGGAAAGGGCAGTAAAGAAAAATGTGGGTGGATGTTTGTGTTTCTGATTTTCCTTCTGCTCTGAGCAGCTTCTAGGCAGAGAACCCGCCAGGGCTGGAGAGCGTGTCATTCATCAGCAGGAAATGGGGCCGTGCTCTCGGAACAATGCAATGACCTGGGAGAGACTCTATGAAGGGAGCGATAAGCTCTGGCTGTTTATAAAAGGGCACCAAGATGGCAGAGATTGCACCAGCTCCAAAGGGGTTTGTGCAAGGCTATCTGCGTAGCCCAGGATTGGGAGGGGAGAATGTTCCTTTCCTCTTGGGATCTTGCCTTCACTGGAAGGTACGGGCCAATTTCTAGCCCTAAGGTAGAAGTCTATTTTGCAATGCACCAACCACAGGGCTCAGCCCATTATCCCTGAATAGTGCTACTTCAGACTGACAAAAGATTTCTGGGAGCAAATGCACTGCTTTGGTTCAGTCTGTACAAACTGTGCCTTATGCAAGAAAACATAAAGCAATGCAATTAAAAGGAGGAATGGGAGCGGGAGGGGAAGGGGAAGGAGAGGAGAGGAGAGGATTAGGGGTGTTATTCAGCAGATTCTGACAGGTTCTGGAAAACCGGTAACGGAAATTTTGAGTAGTTTGGAGAACCGGCAAATACCACCTCTGGCTGGCCTCAGAGTGGGGTGGGAATGGAGATTTTGCAGTATCCCTCCACTGCCACTCCCACACCCACCAAGCCACTCCCACAGAACCAGTAGTTAAAAATGTGAATTCCACCACTGGTTAAAGGTTCTCAGATTTGCTGATTTATAGCAAGACAGAGCTAGATCTTGCAAGTCTACTCAAGAGTAATCTCAGATGAAGAATGTGGTTCATGAGAGCAGTACAGTATGTAAGCAATTCAGGGGAAATATGATATAAGTTACAAGAGGCATCATTTCGGGCGCGTGTGTCCTGAATATACATAATGTTCATAATCTGAATATTAGTCTACTTTTTTTCAATGGTACTGTTGGTGCTTTCCAGTTAAGTAATTAAAAGCAAAAAATCTCTTGGATGAATCCAGTTTAGATTAATAGCACAGAACAGGTATTTCAGGAGATGAAAAAGCCAGCACAAATTATTTTTCTGGAAATTATTCACCAAAAGAATAATATATATTGAATTTGATTCATGGCACATTTTCCAAAGTTAGCGTGTTAAAATCAGTGCTTCATTGATCTAGAGGAAACAAAACATTCAGAGATCATTTTAACATTATAGCTGTTTCTGAAAGATAAATATTTATTCAGCTTCAGGGGAAAAAAATGAAACCAATTTATTCCAATAGATGTTGCTAAACTAACTTCTGGCAACTTTTGCGTCTGGTCATGCTAAGTGATTAGGCTGGGAATTGTAGATCGTCTATGTCCAGAAAGCCACAAATTTAAAGCCACAAATTCTGCAAACCTGCAAAGAAATTATGTAAACCAGATCAAGTCAAGCATTAGAGACTTGGCATTTACTGGGGGTCAAAGACCTCTAAGTCCTTTTTGCTTCCTAGGGGAACAAGGTCTCAGCTAGGAAGATTGTTGAAGTTCCTGCCAAAACTGCTGCTACACTGGATAGGGTGATAATCTACAGAACCTTATATATTAGAAACCAATGGTAGGTTTCTACCAGTTTGTCCCGGTTCAAGAGAACCGGTAGTGGTGGCGGTGGGAGGCTCCGTTCACCCACCCGGACATTATCACAGACGCTCTGTGCATGTGCAGAAGTGCCTCAGAAGGTTCTGTGCATGCACAGAAACGCCGCATGTGAGCGCTCACAGTTTTGAACCGGTAGCGAAGGTAAGCAGAACCCACTACTGTTAGGAACCTGAAAGTCTGCACCTGAAGACTCTGTTCATTTTAACCTGACATTAATAGAAAATGGAAAGGACAATGATGCAGGCATACCTGTGCCGACCCTGTGGAATGATCTACCCGTGGAACTTCGGACCGCCCCAGATCTTCGCTCCTTCCACCGCGACCTGAAAACGTGGCTTTTTCACCAAACAGGCTACGGCTGACCAATTTTAAATTTTTAAAATTATATTTAATTGAAATTTAATTCCTATTATTGCCCCTTTTTAATTTTAAATGTTTTAATGTTAATTGTTATGTTGTAATGTACTTTGTTTGGCTTATATGTTTTATAAGTCTTTTATATGTTTTTATACTATCTATGTTTTTTATTGTGAGCCGCCCCGAGTCCTTCGGGAGAAGGGCGGCATAGAAATTGAAATAAAATAAAAATAAACAAAATAATTTTTATTTTAATCCCCTGTGGGGTGGAATCTGGGCACCTGAATGGAGTTGAGTGTTTACTGGCCGGATGCCCTTCCTGTTTCCAATGTGGAATTTTTGCAGCAGATATATTCATATTGTACCCGGAGAGAGAAATAATCTGCCTCTACCTAGAATGGAACTCACAGCCTCCTGATTGTGAGGCGAGAGCTCTACCTCTAGGCCACCGCACCACTCATCCAGATTTAAAATAACGCCTCTTTATTTCTTTCGCCTTGCAGATTTATGAGATGATGATGGTGCGTCACGGCTTCATGATTGTGGGCGAACCAATGGGGGGCAAAACCTTTGCGTATAAAGTGCTCGCTGCCGCCCTCGGAGATTTGAGCCAGGGTGAGAGATCAAATGAACGACAACCCGCTTTGTGTTCACACAGAAAATTAGATTCCCCTTGGGGAAAACAGCTACAAAAGTAAAAAAGTCACCAAATAACAGGGACAAAATCAGACCATATGTCGTCTTTTAATGACCCCGTAACCCTTCCAGGGTGGAGTCAGGGCAACTAAATGGAGCTGAGTGTTTACTGGCCAGATGCCCTTCCTGTTTCCAATGTGGAAATTTTGCAGCAGATATATTCTTATTGTGGCCAGAGAGAGAAATACCTGCCTCTACCTAGGATTGAACTCACAGCCTCCTGATGGTGAGGCAAGAGCTCCACATCTAGCAATAGCACTTAGACTTATATACCGCTTCATTGTGCTTTTACAGCACTCTCTAACTGGTTTACAGAGTCAGCCTCTTGCCCCCAACAATCTGGCTCCTCATTTGACCCACCTCGGAAGGATGGAAGGCTGAGT
>JANHFM010020304.1:0-11284 GCA_032468115.1 Grayia smithii | reverse complement strand
TGAAGATGGGGGCCAATTGGTCAGCACAGACTTTTAGGCAAGAAGGAGTTATCTTGTCTGGGCCTGGAGCTTTTCCCAGCTTTTGTCTGTGAAATAGGTCTTGCACTTCTTTTTCTGTGATCGTAAGATATTTGTAGTGGAGCCCTACTTATTTTCTGCTCAGCTAGATTTGGGATGGAGCCTGTATTTCTAAAACAAAGATCTGGATGCCTATTGTGTAAAGAAATATATCATAGGAATTTAGAAGCTGATAATAAAATTATATTGTGGAAAGAAAACAAGCCTTCCCTGCCATTCAACCTTCTCTTGTTCCTCACATCTCAACCTCACAGTTATTTCCAGGGCAAAAGATGAGAAACTACTGTAAAACAAAAGATAACAAACTTGAGAGAGAGGTTGAAATTGGCCAAAGCTGTCAGCCCATTCGGGTAGCTGTCCCTTTCAAAATTCCAAAGATTTCACCCATTAAGAAAGAAAAGTTCCTTTCTTCTTTGTGACTGCCACTTTTAACTGTAATATTAGGAAGCCAGTTGAAATGATAAAAAGTGTGGGGGAGGGAACCAAAAGCATGGTAGGATGCTCACTTTTGGTTGTCTAGATAATTTTAGTTTCCAATAATTCCTAGAGGGTAGGCTCTGTTTGCATGTTTTCAAGGAATAATAAAAGGACTTTCCTATAAAAGAAACTGCTTGGGAAATTGACTTGTGGCTATCTTCAACAGCTTATCTGGCATTTTTGCCTGAATTATAGCTCTCAAAAATAAATTTATCTGCTCAAGTGACTGCCTACTTTCTGCATTCCTTAAGTCCCAGTTCAGAATGAATCTGTTTTTTCCCCTCTTGATAATATTATTGCCTCTGACTTTCTAATATAAAAGTAATTATCATGCCCCCCTGCCCCCGGTAAGTTAAAATTCTCTGCCGGTCAAAAAATACCAACTACTTCCTCAGCCATGATTACAATTGTAATAAAATGCATTAAGTGGTTACATGCAAAGAAATAATATATATTCTTTTTCAAAGTAAGATTTCATGGACATGAAAGTTTGGAGTTAGTATTCTTCTGAAAAACTACACTTAGTTATTATGGAATTGCTGTATCCATGAAACTTAAAGACAAGGGAACAGGGCAGTGGTGGGTTGCCCCCGGTTTGGTCCTGTTCGCGTGAATAGGTAGCGGTGACGCTGTGATGTTCTACGCGTCCTGGACCACCGCCTCCTCGCGCACCCATACTTACCGGTCCGTGCACAGAGCGCGCGGAGCACATTTGCGTGCATGCGCAGGAAACTTTTTTTGATGTTTTTTTGTTCAAAAAAGCTTCTGCGCATGTGCAGGAGTGCTCGTCCGGCGCACGCGCAAAGCACGTGCGCACGCCGGATGCATGCTCCATGCACCCCGACCACGTGCAAAGCACATGCACCTTTAGAACCGGTAAGAGAGGTAAGTAGAACCCACCCCTGGAATAGGGTCAGCAAAGAGAAGTGGATTTCTAGATGAGACAAGTGAGAATGTGAATATTGCCACTGAGTGTGATTTTATATGCAAATTTTATTTGGAAGTACTACAAATAAGAAACTGTGAAAACATTTCTGATTTTAATTGTTGCTCCCTGATTTGATTTTTAAATATAGTCAGGGAGCAAAAATGTTTCTTGAACATTGAGAAATATTTTGGGTTTTTTAAATAAGGTATTATTATTATTGTTTGTTTGTTTATTTATATTTATTTGTATCCTGCCTTAATTATTTTTATAAATAACTCAAGATGGCGGACATACATAATACTTCTTCTATTTTCTCCCTAACAATAATCCTGTGAAATGTATTGGGCTAAGACTAGCCCAAAGTCACACAATTAGCTTTTAGGGCTAACTCACAGTCTCCTGCTTTCTAACTTGGTGTCTTAGCCACCACACCAAACTGGTTCTCTCAGTGCAACAATGCCATTCTTTTCCTGCTAAACTGCACTTTCTTCTTCCTAGATCATCGACATGAGTATTGCTGTCTAATAAGGGATCACATACTAAGCAGGATAACATCACAATGCTATATTACCATATCTGATGATCCAATCTTGTCAATGGAGACAAAGATAAGAGACTTTTTAAGAGTTATTACTGACATATCTGAAACCCTTTTAGATACTTTTGACCTGGATGATTGAGTCTTCATTTACATGTTGCATTTCATTTTGGGAAGAAATCCAGTGGTGGGATTCAGCTGGTTCACACCAGTTTGCCAAAACCGGTAGCTAACTTTCTGTGCAGTTCAGCAAACCGACTGGATACCATACCTCGTTCCTCCCCTCCCAGTCTCTCCTCATAGGGAAGCTCACCTGGCCTTCAAAATAAGCACAACAGGCCCTTTGCCAGTATTCAGGCTCTTCCCTCTTGGCCTTAATTAGGGCTGAGGATGGCAAGAGTTGCGATTGGACTCCCAGCAGCAATGCTTCCTCCTCTCAGAAGAATGGAGCCCCCGCATCTTCCTCCTCGCTTCCACCGGCAGCTTCTTATAAGAGAAAGGCTGGGGCCAAAGCCTAGAAAACCTAGGAGGTGCTTTGCCACCTCACCTGCTGCTGCACATGAAAGATGGCTCTGAGCAGTCCATACAAAGCGGCCCTGTGCCAAAGGTCTCCCTGCATGGTCTAGTGTTTACATCCAACCCCTATGTTCTTTACTATGAATCCAGAACAAGGCGCCTCCTCCTTCCCAGGCGAGTGAGTTGCCGGGAGGCCAGGCACTCCCACACTCCATCCTGACTGGGCAGGGGGAAGGGGAAAGGGGGAGGGCTGGCTGGCAGATGGGCAATGCAGGTGGTGCAGCCTTGCTTTTCCCTGGCTGACCCCTGCCTGCAGGCAGCTGGGGCAGGTAAGACCAGAGTCCAGGTGGGGAGCAAGATGTGGGCTGGGGGAGAAGGCTGAGTGATAGCAGCTTGGCCCTGGCTTGCCTTCCTCTCTGCCATCAGCAACAGGAAAAAGGGAAGGGCAGGCATGAATCAGGGGTTGTGGCCAGCTGGGAAAGCTGAACTGCTGCCCCACCCACCGCTGCTGATGGGGGTGGGTGAGGCAGAGACTGACTCTTGATTCTACCTACCCCAAAATTTCATTTTGATTGAAGAAGTTTCTTGGATGAATAACGAAATGTCTCTGTTTTAATAAACTTCAGTCCAGTTGCCATGATTTAACCATTTTAGATCGTTTTGGCCTGGATGATTGAGTCTTCATTTACATACTGAAAATGACTAGCTGTCTTATATGTTCACAGTGTACCATAATTCCCAGTGAACATGTCCTTTCTCCTTATTTCAGCCATAAGCAAGGGAAGGTAGAAACTGAAGACACTGATTCTCTGTAAATCCATTTTTCATATATGTAAATATTCTCTATTGAAGCAAGAACTCCAGAATATATCTGTTTAACATATAGTTAATAATCAAGATAGTTAACACAACTGAAATTCAAAAATATACTTCAATGAGATTGGCACTAGAGGGAGTAATAACCACAATTTTAATATCTTTTCCCTTTTTAACATTCTCCTGCCCTTATTCAGTTATGCACACATAAACACACACATCTCATATTACACCCATCAAACCAGCTAATATTCCATGTAACAGTAAGTAACTGCTACTGCTTTCATGTTATTTCTGACAGTTTAATTGCACATATAGTTCAATAATTTCCAGAACTTTGAAGGACATCCTATAATTAAAGCTGGAAACAGATATTCATAATCCATATAGATTCATGTTTTGGACAGCAATCAGTTAATTAACTGTATTTTATTGATTTTGCATTGTGGGTAATTACTGTTATGTTGGAAATGCATTGTTTGTTTTGTAGCAGGGCTAAACTGAAAATATATGTAGAAAAAGAGAGATGTTTTGTCTGTTAAAAATACACAGAATTGGAAAATCATGGAAAATAAAAACTCAGAAATGCAGGGTTCTATCCACAGATGATGCAAAACTCTGAACAAGAAATCCTTAAAAATCAACTCCCTTGATCAGCTCAAAATTACAAGAGACAGCAACAGCCCTACCCTTGTCACTGTGTGTCCACCGTTTTGTTTTTTACTCTCAGTAACAGCCTGGACTAGTCCATGCAATTGCCAAGGTCTTTCAGACATAGTTTGCATTGCCTCCTTCCCAAGGCTGACAGGGAATGATTAGCCCAAACTCACACTGCTGGCTTTGTGCCTAAGATGGGAGTAGAATTCACAACAGTCTCCCAGTTTCTAGTCTAATGCCTTAACCACTGATCAATTCAGGGAGAAGGGAAATCCTCAGGAAGAGATGGCTGAGAAGAAGGAGAAAGAGGCCACTGATAAGTCAGTGGAGGAGTCAGTGACAATGCCAGCAGGAGCCCAAGTGACCGAGGCTACCCCACTGGTGATTGAAGAGCCAAAAGTGCGGCCCGAAAAGCCCAACCTGACAGAGGCGCAGGAGGAAGCAGCAATCAGGGGAAGCCTCTTCCTCACAAATGAATTCTGGTGGAGGAGGGCTCCTGGATCAGTGCAAGTTGAGCTCTCCATGGTGGCACCCAGAGGTGAAATCCAGCAGGTTCTGACAGGTTCTGGAGAATGGTAGCGGAAATTTTGACAGGTTCTGGAGAACCGGTAGCAGAAATTTTGAGCAATTTGGAGAACTGGCAACAGAAATTTTGAGTAGTTTGGAGAACCAGCAAATACCACCTCTGGCTGGCCCCAGAGGAGGGTGGGGGATGGAGATTTTGCAATATCCTTCCCTTAGGAGTGGGGTGGGAATGGAGATTTTGCAGTATCCTTCCCCTGGAGTGAGGTGGGAATGGAGATTTTGCAGTACCCCTCCCCTGCCATGTCCACCACATCACACCCACCATGCCATATCCATCAAGCCCACCAAGCCACATCCACAGAACCGGTAGTAAAAAAATTTGGATTTCACCACTGGTGGTGCCCATGTACATGGGGGTCCAGCCCTTGTAGTGGAGTGAAAGGAGAGTGGTAGACTGGGATGAGTCAAGGGAGTGGAAATATTTCACCGTTCTTTGGAGCTCTTCAGTAGAGCAGCTAAGACAGTGGTTCAACTGCATGAGCATCCAGGGTATGTAACCTCTGTACCAGCTGGAAGTAATGGAGGAAGTGATCCACCAAGCCAATCAGCCGCTTCTGGGATGATGGATCCCGAGTCCTCCTTTCAGATTCCACCATGCCAGCATGAAGTTCTGACTGATGGTAAGGGGGGAGACAGGAGCAAGCTGCTCCAGCACAGCAGGGACCCACAGTGGCAGGGACAAGCCCCAGGAGATCCTCCGATCCTCACCAGTAGCAGTGACGAAGGTGAATTCCAACTTCAGCCAGGGGCCCCAGCAGAAATGGTCAGCCCAGCCTGACAGCCACCGCAGTCCCTCCCCCACAACCTTGGGTGGTATCAGGCTCCTTTCCTCCCCCAGAGGCCTGGGTGGCACCAGGGATATTGGTCACTACCACCCCATTACATGGAAGGGAGAGTCAGGGTTCCCCTCACTTTTGAGGGGAACCCTGACTGCCAGACAATCTTCCCTGGTTCACCTAGATTAGGGGTCTGCAACCTTAAACACTCAAAGAGCCATTGGGATTCATTTCCCACAGAAAAGAAAACACTGGGAGCCACAAAACCCTTCCCGTGCCTGACTATTTCTTGAACGGCCACAAAACTAGCACATGTCATGTAATATGCAATATGTAATGTACATATTACATGTAATGCTAGTGAATGAATGAATTAAATGTTAAATGTTCTGAATTAAATGTTCTGTTTTCTTCTGAAATTTTTCTTTTCTTGGATTTATCCATGGTTGGCCTACTGGGGGTTGAAAAGCTCAATAAATCACGTGCCAGCAGGTGTCGCATACTGACGGTTGTGACACATATTTTGAGTGACAGGGAGCCACAGCAGAGGAATGAAAGAGCCACATGCGGCTCCAGAGCCACAGGTTGCTGACCCCTGGGCTAGACTGAGAAGTCCAGAGAAAAACAAAAATCCCCCCTTTGTCCCCCTTTGCAAAACCTTCAGTTTTGCCAAGTTCATGCAAGAGCCAACTTGGAATGAGAGAGGGACAATCTGCTTTTCACAATCCTGAGGAAATAGGATGGGAATGGCTGGGAAGCGGGCTTAGGAGCAATAGCCGATGGGATTACCAGATTCTGGGTGGCTCCCATTCTGATGGTGTTCAGGAAGTTATTAAAGAGCTAGATATTATTTGCATCTTTGGGCAAGTGGCATTTGAGCCCTTGCTGTATAAATTCTGTGTGGAGGAGTTATATGTTGATTTCAGGTCACTCATTTTTTTGTAACTTTTATTTACCTTTACTTGTACATTGTGTGGTCTATAAATTGTATAAACAAATAAATAAAATTAGCCACTGTCTGGTTAGATAGCCAAGGCATGGGAGAGTGGGAGAACACTAAAATATTATTCCTGCTGTAGAGAATGCTCCTTTCTGGAAGCTTCTAAATTGACTAAAACTAAATTTGGGACACTTTCATGCTTTCCATTTATTCAATTTAATTGGACAAACATCCATGACTAGGAAATCTAAATGTATCAACATGCTTAGAATTGCCATATCATTGTCCAGCAAGCTGTCTTCCCAGGGCAGTGTGCTTAGCTCAATCAGTCTCCCAAAAAAATCCTGAAGATTCCTACCTGGGGCTTTGAGTTCATTGTTGATAAAGTTAAGTAATTCCTGACAGATATTGCAGTATGGCACAGGCCAGGTGAGAAAATCACGGTACATCCTCACAGCTCTCAAAAGCAGATCAGAATCTGAAGGAAAATGGGGGATCTAAGGAGAAAAAGTATTTTAAAGAGGTGTATCACTTGAGGACAAATAACACAAGGGCCCATTGGAGATATCAAGCATGAGCTAATGCTACAGATTTACCTGCTTAACAGCATACCTCCCTCTCCCCCCCCAAAAAAAGCTCCAGGGGAAAAAAGAAAGGAAAACAAAATCTTCATAATACAGTAGCAGAGAATCTCAATCTCTCTCTCTCTCTCTCTCTCTCTCTCTCTCTCTCTCTCTCTCCTTCATTTATTGTTACCATCAATAAATGTCACTTAATAAAACGATCAAGAGACGGCTGAAATAAGTGTCAAAAAGTTATAGTTCTCAAACATAGATTTTTTAACCCATATTTATTACAATGGCCACTACTTTTTAAAGTTACAATGTTTTGTCTTAAACCCCTTCCTTTTTATTTTTATTGAGGACTGATAGATTTAAAGAGGTAGAATCTAGACAGTGAAGACCTCAGTCTTGGAGGGAACATCTGATCATTGACTTACTTTTTCAACTGACCTCATCTTTCCAGTGAAACATACCAGTATAGTAAAATAACTTTCTGGCTTGCTACTGCAGCCAAGGTTTCTCTGATTACTATGATTTCCTCAAACAGGACCTCTAACTCTGATGATATTGCTTGACTTATTTCTTTCATTGTGCTTCAATAAACACAAGGTCCAGTGGTAGTTATTTACAGCAGGCCTTCATGATCAATTAGGCCCACAATCCCACCAATTTAGAAAAAATCTAAATGACAGTGAGACATCATCACAAAGACTTCACTACTGAGATCATGAATTGCAGGGTTTAAGCTCCAAACTTACACACAGGACAGTTGCACTGAAGAGAAAGGCCAATGGAGTAAAGAGATCGTAGTCACATTTTTCTTGGACCTTCATAAAAAAGAAAAACAAGAAAGAACAGAAAATGAAAATATAATTTGGTAAGCTACTTAAAAGAAAATCCATCAAAAGCAATATTAATCTCACTTTTCATAGCTTTAGACATTATACTAAAGCGTATTTCATAATACAATTTGTTGAATAATCAATGGTTTATATTATGTTAAACCACAAACCATTATCTTTTTGGTTTACAGAGCAGAAGAGTTGGGTTCCCACATTGTTCCAAAAACACATCTATGTGTTGTGGTGCAAAATGTGGACCAGGCTTGTAGGGTACTTGTTCCAGTGATAAAGTCACTTTGAATGGTGATTCTGAGCTCTGGCACAATACTCAATATAATTTATCAGTACGTCTTTCTAGATAGTGGTTAGCTGGAAAAAGAATGACATTGTGACAGAGAAGAGAGGGTCGACCTACAGTATTCTTCAAAGCACCTAACAGTAGGATAAGAAGTAATAGGTAGTAACTTATCAAAGAGAAATCCAACCTAGAATTAAGAAGAAATTGCCTATCAGCAAGAACAATTAATCAATGGAATGGCTTGCCTCCAGAAATTTTGGGTGCTCCATTACTGGAGATTTTCAAAAAGAGATTGGACACCCATGTGTTGGGAATGGTATGCTTGAGCAGATGGCTGGACTAGAACAGTGGTTCTCAACCTTCTTAATGCTGCAACCCTTTCATACAGTTCCTCATGTTGTGGTGACCCTCACAATGAATTGTAATGTAAACACCTGAAAGGCAGGTGTTTCCTCGACCTTTCTCACAAACGCAATGGCCCACATCTAACGAAAATCAGAGTCTATGGCGCCTAGTTGGAAATAGGACCTATTACACTCGTCTGGAGACAGATAGAGGAGTGGTATCTCGTTTCCTAAGACCATCGGAAATATGTGTTTTCCAATGGTTTTAGGCAACCCCTGTGAAAGGGTCATTCAACCCCCAAAGGGGTCCCGACCCACAGGTTGAGAACCACTGCTCTAAAGCTATCCTCTGAGAATGGTTAGGAAGGAGCCTTCTCAACCCTCTTTCTTGCAGCCAAACTATCTGTAGGAGAAGAGCAGGCAAAGCTGGTGAAAGGAGTAAAACATGTCATCAGCTCAAAGTCTTTATGTTGTCACAAATGAGCCAAGTGCCTCTTGAATTCCATTGACCCTTATCTGGCACCAATTTAGTACTGAACAGTTGCATACAGGTTGAATAAATCTGCTGGGATGCAACTTAAGGAATGGTTCTGAACCTTTGAGATTGCCTGTCAACTCGCAGAAGCATTTCTAGATTAAATTAGGGCGTCTGTCAGAACCTTCACACTGCCATTATCTAAGCTCTCTGCCTTTTTTGCCTGCTGGAATGCAGCTCTCCCCCTGCTTCCTAGGAAACCAGACTACATTCCATCGCAATAAAATACCAAAAGAATGTCCAACTTTCAAAGCTATAAACTTTCATATGTTCATAGGTCAGACAATTAATCCTCAAAGGGCCTCCTAGCAATCTAGCCCATGACCAAGGAAAAGTAAAGAAACAAGTCTAAATGACTTATAAAGATAGGGTAAGGATGGGGCTGTATGAAACTCTGATGCAGTAGTGGGTTGCTCCCGGTTCTGTCCAGTTCTATAGAACCAGTAGTAAAACCAGCAAGAGGCTCCGACTACCCGCCCCGATGTCATCATTGGTGATCTGCACATGCGCAGAAGTGCATGCATGCGAGTGAAGCAAGTGCACAGGTGCGCTCCTGTTGCAAACCAGTAGTAAAGGTAAGTCGAACCCACCCCTGCTCTGGTGGGATATCATTCCAAATGGCAGTTGATTTGAAGATCCAGTTCCTGGGTCCCAACACCTGGTATTGCTTAATCAATGAGACTCAAGAATCTTGACCCTGATGGATTATGTAAGATGGGCAGCAACTCTGAAATTAACCAGGCCCTACTCTTAGGTATTTCTGTAAAAGGTAAAAGTTCCCCTTGCACATATATGCTAGTCATTCACGACTCTAGGGGGCGGAGCTCATCTCCGTTTCAAAGCTGAAGAGCCAGCGCTGTCCGAAAACATCTCCATGGTCATGTAGCCAGCATGACTAAATGCCAAAGGTGCACAGAACGCTGTTACCTTCCTACCAGAGGTGATCTCTATTTTTCTACTTGTATTCTTTTACATGCTTTCGAACTGCTAGGTTGGCAGAAGCTGGGACAAGTAACGGGAGTTCATTCCATTACGCGGCACGAGGGTTTCGAACCACTGAACTGCCAATTTTTCGATCGACAAGCTCAGCATCTTAGCCATAGCTATTTCTGTACAACAATGCAAATCTTCAATTTGTTGGACTTTTGCACATGTATTTATGCGCTATCAAATTGAATCTTCATACAGATTTGGTTTGATTGCTTCATTTGCCACTCTGTTGAATTCTTCTAATAGAACTACCAGTTTGAAAGAAATCAACCAACCATTCAAATCAAACCGATGATTCATACAGTTTTAAATGGTGGATTCCTCTCAAATTTGAATCAAATCTTGGCTGAGTTGTGCAATAGCTAACGCTAACGCTATTAAATATATAAAAAATTATATTTCAATACTAATATAGATGATAGATAGACTTTACTCCCTAGGTCTTAGTATCAATTCTAGTAAAATGGGTAGAATGTCAGTTGTCTCAGAATCATGAAAAAACTCAAAATGAAAAGAATAAAAGAGAGTGAATAATATAGGTGTAACCCAGTGGTGGGTTTCAATTTTTTTTACTACTGGTTCTGTGGGTGTGGCTTTGTGGGCATGGCATAGCTTGGTGGGTGTGGCATGGTAGGCGTGGCAGGGGAAGGTCACTGTAAAATCTCCATTTCCTCCCCAATCCAGGGAAAGGTTACTGCAAAATCCCCATTTCCTCCTGATCAGCTGGGACTTGGGAGGCAGAGAATAGATAGAGGCGGGGCCAGTCAGAATTTTTACTACCGGTTCTCCAAATTACTCAAAATTTCTGCTACCGGTTCTCCAGAACTGGTCAGAACCTGCTGAAACCCACCTCTGGTGTAACCGGCAGAGCTATGCAGCAGAGAAAAGCATCATGTCAAGCTGCCTATTTCTGGTGTCATGAAAAGCCTGGAAATTATTCATTTTTATCTTAGTTTTTTTGCTAAATGTTGAGAGAGGAGCTGGTTGGTTATTTTACTATAAATTTTCAAAAACAAATGTTATTGTAATGGAGGAATTCAATAACAGCCTTTCTTTCCATCCAAGCAAATGATCAACAATTAAGGTGGGTGACGGGTAGAAACTAGGGATCTGTGATGAAGGAAGCACAATTGAAGCGGGAACACATAAGGATCCTATTTGAAGAAGAGAATTTGAATTCCTTTTTAAGCATAGAAAGGTAAAGGTTTCCCCTGTCCAGTTGAGTCCAACTCAAGGGGCGGTGCTCATCTCTATTTCCTAGCAGAGGGAGACAGCATTGTTAGAAGATTGAAGTTAGAAGTTAGAAGTTGTTAGAAGTTCCTTGGTTCCTTGGTGGCTCACCTAATTAGTGCTCTGAACTAACTGTTCAGTTAGTTCCAGATGCCAGCAATTAGTGTTGGT
>JANHFM010020233.1:0-11293 GCA_032468115.1 Grayia smithii | reverse complement strand
TTTAGTTCTGCAGCTGTTATAATGTGAAACCAAGATTGAATGATTGCTTCTATTAACTGGGTTTTATTGCTGGGTCCTTCTGACTAATAAGTTTCTTTAATCAGCTCCATATAGTTTCAATTGAGTTAAGGTCTGGGCTACTCCAGGCCATTCCAGCAGTGGAATATGATTATCTTAAAACTCCCCCAAAAAGAGATAGGTGTTATTAGCCATCAAACCTCAAAAATACCCTTTTCCAAAAAGGTTTCCACAATTTTGGCCAATACTGTATATCCAATGGTTTGTGAATTCATTCAAACCTGGAGCCCCTTTTTCATTTTAACCAGGTGAAGGGACTGACTTATGATTAAAGGAGCAGAAAAACCACACAGCTGTTTCTGCCCTAATGCTGTGAAGTTCCTGGTCCTAGACTCTTATATCTACATATTTAATATAAACGTCTGAGATGCACACACTTCTATGAATGTAGGAAAGCTACTTAAGATGAAGTTCAGTTCCTTGGAAACCTGTATTTATGAAGACTATGAACACACTCTTCCATTTTTAGGAAAGAGATAAAAGATACACCACCCCGGTATCCTTTTACAATGAATTACTGATTGAATGGACCAATAGGAAGACAGAAAAGGGTTCACCCATGCTTCATGCATTTTTCTACTTTTATGCATGCAACAAATGTGAATGGGATTTTTTGCACACATATTTCATATATTAAATTTTAACGCATGTAGTTAAAAGTGTATTCTGTATGGACAGATTTTGCCTTGTGCCTCTAAATTTTAGTTCTAATTTTAGATTCATTAAATGAAAACTTTTCCATTAATCACCCTTCATACAGTCAATCAATGCATAAAACCATTCAGATAATCTGTAATGTAGTGACCTCCTGTTTTTTTTAAAAGAATCCAACTAGTTACTCAGAAGATGATGATTCAGAAATCAATTGGTTCAGTAAGAATTGTTAAATTTAAATAGAAAAAGTATGGTTTTTGCAGTAGCTGCAGAGAAACTTTTGTGGTTAAAATCAGGTATTGATAGTGATCTGATAACCTAGCTCAGTGATGGCTAACATTTTGCCGTTGCGTGCCAAAAGTGTATGTGTGGGTGTTTGTCACGTGTGCGTGTGCCCACACCCATAATTCAATGAGCCCCATGCATGTGCTCCAACACACACACACACACACACGCTTTTGGCACACAATGGCCTGGTGGATCCGGAAGGCCCGTTTTCGCTCTCCCCAGGCTCCATAGGCTTTCTAGGAACCTGGGGAGGGCGAAAACGGCCTCCCCCCCCCCGGCAGGCCAGAAACAGCTTACTTCCCCACTTCCAGTGGGCCCAGAAGGCCTGAAAATCAGCTGGCCGGCGCGCACATGCGCACTGCAGCTGAGCTAGGGCAATGCTCATGTGCCCACCAATATGGCTCCACATGCCACAGGTTCACCATCACAGACCTAGTTCATTGTTCAAAAAAGAACACTAATTTGAATACAGTTTTGTTCATGAAGCATATTTCATTTTGGACTTTTGCTGCAAACCTAGCAGCAGGTTTAACATATACATCCCATCACTGGGGACACCTTCCCATACAATAAATTATTTTAATTTATTTAATAATTTCAATATTATAATGTCTAAAAGCCAAGCAGCATCTTATTATAGACCTTCTCATTAGGATTACATTGTCTCTTCCCATGTTTTTGCTAATCCTTTTCATTTGGAACACCTACTGTAGAATTCAGCAAGAGGCAGAACCAGTTTTACTGCTTTTTTTATACCTGTGTGAAGAGGGGTGTGGAGAACTTATACTATAATTATAACTTCATATAACATCCACTTGCATGTGTTAGAAAATAGATTCCATTTATTCTTCTACAATTATGTTTATATTCCACGCTTCCTCCCAGAATTACAGGTGATGAAAAAGGGCTTCCCCCTGTAGCTTTCCATTCAGATAATTAACTAAGCCAGATCCTTCTGTGTAATCAAAGCACAGACTTGTTTAAACCTTGTTGTGGTGCCGTGAAAAGGATTTGCCTTTCGCAATTACAGGGTTTCAATGCCTAAATGACCTTGACTGCAACCCTTTACATATTTATCTGGAAATAAGAACCATCACATGTGGTAGGATTCTCTTCTGGAACTTGCAGAAAGTTTATGCTCTGTAGCTTCTGCCACTCTTAGTATAGTGAGAATGAACAGCATAAGCTTAGAGAGCTACAATTTTAAAATTGTCCACCTGAGCAAAAGGGTCACTAGATACAGAAGATGGGTGGCATAAAAATGTAAGAGAAAAAAAGAAAGAGAGAGAGAGAGAGAAGGAAAGAAGGAAAGAGAAAAAAGAAAAAGAAAGCGAGAGAAAAAAGAAGGAAGAGAAAGAAAGAAAAAGAAAAGGAAGGAAGGAAGGAAGGAAGGAAGGAAGGAAGGAAGGAAGGAAGGAAGGAAGGAAGGAAGGAAGGGTGGTATCAAATTGTAATAAATAAACGGGAATAAAAAGGGGAATTATCTCAGTTGTTTACCAGCAAGGGATATTTAGCCTCAGATAAAAGAGATAATATCCATCATGACTACCTAATAGCTGACTGTTCATTTTAGTTTTCTTGATTTGATGTGCATATTCTATTTTATGTACTTGCTTCTGTGTAGTTTTGAGTAAATTAAAACTTTTTGGAGAATTAACAAATGTCCCCTTTTGGTTCCTTTTTGTCATTTTTGAGTTTGAGAAACATTTACATTTTGAAATTAGTCATAGCTTATTGCAATTGCTAAATATTACAATATAGTGTGCATGTGTTCCTTTGAGTTTTCTTTTTTCATAAATATGTACATGCTCATTTTAAAATTCTTGAATTTTATATGTAAAAGTGATAGAAAGCTACGCAAGTAATTTCCATAAGCAGAGAGGTCATAGTGGTTGCCTATCCCTACTGTTGTGAATCTAACCCTATTCCTTGTTGGAGTAAAATCTTAGTACATCTTTCTCTGTCCTTCTTAAAATTTTTGTATTGGAAGACAGTTCCACTTGGTTCTCTCTCTATGCCTACAGTAACAAGAACTGTAGTTTTTCCCTTAATGTTTGAGTTTGCTATGCTTTTGTATTTTTAGTTCCAGTGGGGTTTTTTTTCCAGATGGAACTTATTTTACATCCTATCTGGATAGGATGTGGCAATATTTGACATTCTAAACTCCTCTCATTTAACATATTTAAAGCCCTTCATGGCATGGGACCAGGATATCTAAGGAACTATTTCATCCCAATTACATCAGCCTAGGGGACAGGAGGCTGCATATCACATTAATCAAGGAATTTCAACTGATGGGAACTAGGCGGTGCTCAGTTCCTCAGCTGCTGCCCTGCCCTCTGGAACATCTTATCCCACTCTTCTGGGTTTCTGGAAGAGTGTTAAGAACTGGCTTTAACAACTAGCATGTTGGTCTAGCGGTTAAGATTCTGGGCCTGTCAACCAGAAGTCATAGGTGTTCTTGTGTTTCTGTGAATAGTAGGAGTGAGTAGCCACCGGAGATAGTGGCCATTGAGATAATGATTAGTCCAAGGGTGACTTTGTGTGAGATGATCTGTGCTACTGCTCGTATTGCTCCTATGAGGGGGTATTTTGAGTTTGATGATCACCCTGATTACAGGATTGCATAAGTGAATATGCCGGATATAGCCATGATGAAGAGGAGGCCAAGGTTTATATTGATTAGTGGGGACGGTCAGCAGTTTGGTTCTCATTTCAGTTGACTTACCGGAATGTCCTTTCTCATTTCAGTATGCTGGGCACTATACTTCACTGCTTCTGTAAATTAATTCCAATAGGTAGGTCAAGACATTTCATCTGAAAACTAGTAAACAATAATTCAGTCTATTAGCCAACAATGGCTAGCAAAATGGAATAGTTAGGTAGCATATGTTATGAATCCAAAGTAAGTGATAGAAGTGTTTAGAGAAAACTCCTGAAATCCATTGTCTGATTTAAAGCGAGAGAGAGAGGGAGGGAGAGAGGGAGGGAGAGAGACACACACACACAGAGAGAGAGAGAGAGGGAGAGAGAGAGAGAAAGAGAGAGAGAGAGAGAACACGGACGTTGACTTACCGGAATGTCCTTTCTCATCACTCTACTGGAGAATCCATGCATTGGTTAGTTCCTTGGCGAAGCTGTATACTGAGTGATGATTTCTTCCCCTTGCTCGTGGCCACACCTCCTCCACTCGACAGAGCCCCAGTTTTGTTCACGAAGACAGAGTGCAATCAGGAACCAGCATGAAACATCATCGAACCTCCAGGCAACGATCCACTGAAAAAATACAGAAAGGTCGCCCACCCCGGCCTGGCCAAACCAGGAAGCTAACAGGGTGGGTCGGATTCTCCAGGAGAGCAATGAGAAAGGACGTTCAGGTAAGTCAATGTCTGTTCTCCAGTGATCTCCTGAAGAATCCATGCATGGGATATACCCAAGCAAGTAGTCTATGGGAATCCTCCAGGGACGGGCCACAGGCAACCCCACCAGGTCCGCGAACCATGGACATTGCGGCCAATGGGGAGCGACCACCAGTACCTCCGCTCGATCCCTGATGATCCGCCAAATCACCTGTAGTATTAATGGGATGGGGGGGGAAGCGTAAAGTAGTTCTTCTGGGCATGGGCAGCTCAGAGCTTCCAAGCCTTCAGCGCCTGGACAGGGAAAGCGGGCGAAGAAGTGGAGTAGGTGAGTGTTCTGAGGCGTTGCGAACAGGTCCAGAGTTGGGCGGCCAAAATGGACCGACAGTTGCTCGAAGATCGATGGGTCGAGTCTCCACTCCAAGTGGTCTATCTGGGTTTGGCTCAGCCAATCAGCCTGGGTGTTGTCTGAACTGGAGATGTGCTCCGCCCGGAGAGAAAGAATGTGGGTCTCTGCCCAACGGAGCAGTCTTTCCGACAACCTCCATCTGTGGACAAGTTGCGAGACCAGATCCCTGATACTGTCTCGACAGTCTCGAGAGAGGAAAACCTGTCCTGCAACAGAATTCATTTCTGCTCCCAAGTGCAGAAGGTGGGTGGTCAGTGTGAGGTGACTTTTCTTCTGGTTGATGGAGAACCTGTGCAGATGTAACAGCTGAATAACCGCCTGCAGATCTTCGTTAGCTCGAGTCTGGGAGGATGACAATATCAGGATGTCATCCAAGTAACAGAGGACGCGTATAGGTATCAGGCGAAGCGAAGCTGCCACAACTGCAACCAGCTTCGTGAACGTCCTTGGAGCCGATGATAGGCCAAACGGCATGGCCTGGTGCTTCTTTCTGAAAGACAGTTCGGCCTTCCTATCCTCCGTCTTTAAACCATCTGTCGCGTTGTTAAGGAGCACGGAAAATGAGGTTAGACTCAATATAGGAGGATCAACTTCAGGCACTTGGAGGAGGTCAACCAGGTTTTGTTCCACACAATAAACCCTCTTGTCATGGCTGTTAGGAGCTATGAGGGCACCTGGTTGGTTCCACTGATGCTGGATCACATCAGTGAACAGCTCCAGACAAGGGATACGCTCCTGCTCAGTGGAAGGCATTGAAAATAAATGCTCACGAGATGAAGTTGGCCCTAGGGGCTGATGAGAGGTGATGTCAGGGACCCCAACCCAGTAGCCACCCGCGCCTTGTGTAGGAGGGACCTGAACACAGAGGTGTGGAAAAGTCCGGTAAAAGCTGGCATATCCACAATTACGCCCTCATCATCAGAAAATTCAGGCTCTGCCAATTCTTCATTCTCTACTAGGGAATCCTCCCACTGAGGGCGAGTATCCTGGGGCTGCAACCCAGATAACTGAGGTGCAGGCGCCAATAATGGAGGCTGCCAAGTGGCCAAAGGCTGAGGAGGAAAGCCCCCTTGCTGGGGATACCCTGCCAAATATCGAGACATCACCTCTGATATAATGGAGGTAGGTCCAGGGGCAGCGCTGGACTAAAGGTCTCTCCTGCGCAAAGCCCCGCAGCCGTGGGGGTAAAGGTAGCCTCAGGAGCTGGTCTCAGAATGGGGGGAATCGTACCAACCACAGCTGGGCCACCCTGTGAACTAACGGGTGGCCCAGGAAAAACCCCAACCAATCCATGGCCTTGTGGACAATTGCCTGCCCCTGCCAACACCGCCTGAGAACGTGAGGGGGCCTCACTAGAGGGGAAATCCTGGCCAATAGCTGGAGATTTAAACACCTCAGCATGCAAGGCCTGTTGGCGTTGGGCCTTGGCAAATTGCCTTTCCAAGGCCTTGTGACGGTGGCTAGCCTCCTCCTCAGCATGCTCTTTCTTAGATTTGGAGGTAAATGCCGACTTGGCACCTGCCCTTCTGGTCGTGACTGCCAAGGTGGAGGGCTCCTCCGAGGAATGTGGGGCAATAGAGACAGTACTTTCCACCTGCTCCAAATCTGAGGACAAGTCAGATTCAGCCATGCTGACCTTCCTTGTGACCCAAGAATTAGCAGCAACAATATTTATTTATTTATTTATTTGAATTTATATGCCGCCCCTCTCCTGAAAGACTTGGGGTGGCTCACACAGGTTAAAAAAAAACAGAAAAGAAAACATACAAAATATAAAATTAGAAATTGAAAATAATATTAACAAAAAAAGGAATAAAATTAAGAAGAATAAAGAGAAATAAAAGAAATAAAGAGAAACCCCAGTCCTATCAGTGAAGCAGTTCGAAGAGCCATGTTTTTAGGTCCTGGTGTAAGGAGCGGAGATCAGGGGCGGTCCAAATAATCCTCTGGAACAGCTCACTCTGCTTTTCAGAGTCCCACTATTCACAAGGCTGTAGGGCACAGGCAAAAAAAGGCTGAAATAAAAGGTGATCTACTTCAAAGGGAACTGCCTATAAGGATAGCGCGAGAGCAGCTGTCAAACTCCCTCAGCGCCACTCTGCAAACAGGCCACCAAAGAAAGGCTGAAGACGGGCACACTAAAAAGTGTCCTTGATGTCTTCTGGTCTCAGTGTGGCCAGTGAAGGCAGGACCATCAAATTCAAAAGAGAAAAATGTTTCCTGCCGCTGGCAGAGAACACCAAAATGGCACGAGCACGGGAAACTTCCTGCCGCTGCGACCGCCGCGGCCAAAAGGACAGTCAAAAGCGGAAAGGCCCATCGTCTGCAGGATCCACAAATCAAAATTCTTTGGGGCTTGTACTACTAAAGTGTACAGAGGCCCCGGAACATGAAAGGATTCCTATGTTCGGAGTGTGAAACGCTTATGCATCCAGGAACTTCGGAAGCTGCCCTCACCGGAAAGCCGAAAAAAACACTTTAAATTTTGTGGTGGTGGCAGTGCACCAGCAGTACCAGCGGACCGGCAACCAATTCACCCACCGACGGCAGAATGGGATCGAAGGCCTCATGAAGAACTCAATCCCACCAGAAAACAACAGGAAATTGGTCTGGTGGAGAAAGGAGCCACCCTGGAGCCCCAGGAATGGCACAGTCACCTCCGCCAAACAGCTGACTGTCAAAATGAGCAAACATGGAAAAAAAAGGAAAGAAATCAAGCCAAAAATCCAGGAAAAAATTGAAAAATATACAGGGAATTCAAAAGGCCAACGATCAGATCATTGACCCAATGTCTACTCAGATGGCTGAGTGAACAAAAACTGAGGCTCCGTCGACTGGAGGAGGTGTGGCCATGAGCAAGGGGAAAAAATCGTCACTCAGTATACGGCTTTGCCAAGGAACTAACCCATGCATGGATTATCCAGGAGAGCGCTGGAGAATGAGAGCAAAACAAGCAACTATTGTAAAATGGAATAGATACAGGAATGGAATATAAATATATGGAAATTGATTGGATATTAAGCCAATTCTGTGCCATCTCTTCTCCCTTACAAGTAAGAAAAGAATAATGTCATTAGATGTAATTGTGTTTTAGTTGAAACTCATGAAACTCTACTCTTAAAATTCACAGAAAGGTATCTATCTTCCTTCCCTCTTTCCTTTAGAAAGATGCTCGCTATGAGACTTAACTAATCACCACTGGGCACAGTGAAAACACCTGCAGTTTATCTTAAAAATTGCTTAGGATGTTATCTTTTCATGCTTATAGAAAATAAAAACCTTCAAAAGCATTAGATCTTGAGTTTGTAAGCAAAACGTAAGTAAGACGAAGACACGATAGAGAAGTATAGCAACAATGTGATATATATATAAGTTAAAGATCAATCCAGAGACCAAGGACAGGTTTCCTGACAAGATAATTAATCAGGCTTAATTAGAATAAAATGCATATTCCAGAAACAACAGCTAAGAAACAAAGGAGCAGATGTAGAGGATGACAACCTGTAGGTTAGCACACCAATTTTATCATTTCAATGGTGATTATAAGTACAAATAATTTATAATACTCAACTTCTTAAAAGTCATACTCAAATCCCAACTGTTAGTCATGAGACTAGCTAGGAAGAATTAACTTCTGACAATCAAATGCTGTTTAAAAGATTCAGAGTCCACATACTAATGTTTAGAGCTTTGTAGACATTTCCTTCCTGGAAGATGCTAAATCCCAAGGTTGATTCTCCAAGGAGAACTATTGTAGGGGAGACATGACAGCTAAACAATTTGATTTTCAATTATTCGTTTGGGGATCAGGCCAGCATGGTTAGGACTGTAGCCTCCATTTCTTCTCTTTGAAGTGTGGTTCCTAAGGTGGGATAACTACATTTATTCTGTTATTTTTCATGTTCTTCTAATAAACAATGATGCTGAGTAGAGATTTGGGATTGACAAAATGGAAATACTTCTTGATAGAAATAATCATAATTGCAAGTACAATCTGGTATCATAAGATGAAGTATCAAATTGGATGGTGCTTGAAGGAATAGCGAAAGATAAGACTATCATGGCTACTCACTATGGTGTTATATGCTTCTTCCTTAATTGGGACCATACTGATACTTCACTCAAGTGAAACTTGCAATTGAAATTCTTTTATGCTGGCAGCATTCCCATTCGTATTTTCTGGGTCACAAAATGTTGAAAATGGGGCCTTTGATTTAATTCAGCGGGACTCATGTTCTGAAGCAAAAAACATCCACCTATACCTGCATGTGTGCATAATATGGACAGTAATAACATTTCTGTAATTTCATTGCACTGCAGTTCAGACTTGGCTATTGGAGTTGGGTTTATCAGGAGGGAGAGGGTATCAGAAAAAGAGACAAGAGGCTTTCTTTTCTGGTTTTGTCTGATTAGAAAATTGGGAAATTCTGTTTCAGTGGAGTTTCATCAGCAGCAATGTTGTTGATGTGTGCTTTAGGCACAATCACAATATTGTGCAACTGCCATGAATAAGAAATAGGACCCTGTAAATTCTTGTTTTCCTCTAACCACTCATTTTGCTTCCTTTTATTCCTTATTGCAGAATAAAAGATGTTGATTTAAAATATTTCCTGTAAGACAGGCTGTGAAAGTATTATTAATAATAATAATAATTAATGTATTATTTCTCTATTACTTAAACTTCAGTACTAATATTCTGGGTGTCATAGAAATTAATTTTCATTGTGTATAACATTATGCCCCTTTTTATTTTTCTATTTAGTGAATAGGAAGATGGCAGCAAAATTTACTGTTGCTATTTATTTTTAGAAAGAGATAGGAAAATAATCCTATTTGTATTTAGTGCCGGAAGCTGACTTTCTCAGGCTTGTGATTAAATCAGTTAATCCCTCAGATTTGTAACTATCTCATTACTAGTAATACTTATGTGTTCTGGTATAACATGTAGCAACCTAAGAATATGAAAACTAAATCTACCTACTTAGAAGTAATTTCACTGGCTATAATTCAACATTGTAAGTTAATTAATTAAGTTAATTCATCAGAAAGTTGAGCCCATAATTAAATCAACATTAAAATAATTGAGTTTTAAAATTATAAGTTTACCTGGTATCTGAAGATTTTATTTATTATATTGTTGTAAAACCTATATCGGACATGACAATATTTTGCATTATGTACAATGCTTATTAAAATTATTAACACTCTAATGTTTAACCAATTCAATCAATCAAATATTCAATAAAAGAAAGACATATTATCAATCTTTATTTGTATTTGAAGATATTTTGATTCACACAGTTCATTTAGCCATAATATGGTTACGTTTTAGTTTAGCCAGTTGCTTGAACCCAGATATTATAATTGGTAAACCTTTGTTAATATGTCAGTTGTGTTGTATGAACATGGCCACTGCACTCTATCCAGTAGTAAATGGTGAAGCCAATTGGGGTCTATCCAAGAGACAATACATAAGCAAACTGTGGTTTAGTACAATAGGTAAGGCATTCAATACATAAAAACTGACCTTGATTTTAAATGATATAGATATGTAAGTTTTTTGTATGATCAGCAAGCTTATTCAGTGTGGATACTTGATTATATAAAAGTTACTGTATGGCTACTATTATGAACAATTCTGACTTTCTCCCATATTGACAGCAGTTATTAACTGGGTGTTACAAAGCAAAGTAAGAAAAAAACATTTCTTTTTAACTTCTCAGTGATAAGGGATTTTTAAAAAAGAAATCGAACAAGATATCTGATAACAGAATTGAGTTTTTGTGTTCATGTAAATGCTATCTTTCCTTTCCTATCTTTCCTAAAAATACCTTCTATTTTTAAATTGTTATTTTATGCACAATATTCTGCCCTTCAATTTAGCATCTTCTATCAATATTTAAAAGTAAAAACAATAGTATAGAAATTAATCAAAATATAATTAAAACTGAGCAGGGCTGTTTTCAGATTGCAATTAATTTCTGAAGGGTTTATTTAGCTGTTTGTTTCTGTGCGACCATTGTTCCAACTGGTTGAACATTTGTCCTGCCAGAATTCTATTGATCTAACAGAATCTGACTTAAGAGGGCATCCGGAATTAGAAGGGATGAAAAAAACAACAACAATATAAAAAGCATTTCTGAATTTGTAAATGCTATTTGATATTTACTTTACTATTCAATTTCTATTAAATGTGTTTCAGTCAGCTTTCCCAGTGTCACTATTTTCAGATATACATATTTGAACTCAGGATGCAATTAGCAATAGCACTTAGCACTTAGCCTTATATACCGCTTCATAATGCTTTTACAGCCTTCTCTAAGCGTTTTACAGAGTTAGCATATTGCCCCCAACAATCTGGGTCCTCATTTATCCACCTCGGAAGAATGGAAGGCTGCGTCAACCTTGAGCCGGTGAGATTCGATCTGCTAAGCGTTTTACAGAGTTAGCATATTGCCCCCAACAATCTGGGTCCTCATTTATCCACCTCGGAAGAATGGAAGGC
>JANHFM010020189.1:0-11297 GCA_032468115.1 Grayia smithii | reverse complement strand
TGGATGGCCCTCCCGAGCTCTGTTTTCACGGGCAGAGGCACCACAAGCTAATCCTTTGCTATTTACAGTGTGGCCCCATGGTCCAGATCTAAGCATCTTGTGGGCCTTGAGTTTGACACCCCTGCCCTACACCATCCCCGACAAATGGCAGTCCAATCTCCCCTTGAAAGCCTCCAGAGATGAAGCTCCTTGACTTACAACAGTTCATTTAGTGACCGTTCAAAGTTACAACCTCATTGAAAAAAGTGACCTATGATCGTTTTTCACACGACCATTGTGGTGATGACATATCACCACAATGGAGGCGACTGATGGACTTTGGGTAGTTAGGAAATAACAGAATAACAAAGCTGGAAGGGACCTTGGAGGTCTTCTAGTCCAACCCCCTGCTCAAACAGGAAGCCCTATCTCATTTAAGACAATTGGGTGTCCAATCTTTCCTTGCAAACCTCCAGTGATGGACCACCCACAACTTCTGGAGGCAAGTCCTTCCGCTGATTAATTGTTCTCACTGTCAGGAAATTTCTCCTTAGTTCTAGACTGGATCTATCTTTCCATCCATTGCTTCTTGTCCTGCCTTCTGGTACTTTTGGAGAATAGGTTGTGCCCCTTTTCTCTGTAACAGCCTCTCAAATATTGGAAGACTGCTATCATGTCACCCCCAATCCTTCCCTTTGTTAGACTAGACATACCCAGTTCCTGCAAATGTTCCTGCAAATAGGTTTTATCCTTTTAACCGCTAACAGGTAGCAGCGACTATGGGAGGCTTCGCCCACCTGCCCTGACGTAATGCGTGAGTACTGCGTGTGCACAGAAGGCCGCACGCATGCACAGACGAGGTGCTTGTAAGCATAGCGAGCGCGCACTCATATTTGCAAACCGGTAGGGAAGGTAAGTGAATCCCACCGCTGCTTCATTCATAAGAAATTCAGCACCCATCCAGAAAGAGAAAGCATGTGGAATAAAGCTTCTGAAATGGTTCTGAATTCCTTTAGCAAGCTCTCGTGGCCCCTATGTCTACCTGCTGACATCTGGCCTCGATCGCCGAGTGTGTTTTTACTCTCGACCTCCTATTACACCTGCGTGTCTTTAGGTTATTGCTATGTACGCACGACACAGCAATAGCCAAGTGATGCTACTTGAAAAGGTGAGGCTGGAAAGCCTTAGTATTATTATTATTTTTTTCTGGAGAGGTGTGTTGCAGCTGAATTATTTTTAACAGAGGAAAAAGAAGTCATCCTCTCCTTACGAGCAGAATTGAGACCCAAATTTCTGTTGCTAAACAAGACAGTTGTTACGGTCCCATTTTAAGACCTTTTGTTGTGGCCTGTCGGCCTCCGCCTCTCCAACAGCCGAATCAGATGAGGAGGAGGCATGGGAGTCGGAGTTAGCATCAGGGCAACCTGGGAGCTCCAAGGGCGAAGAGGGAATGGAGCTGTCAGAGAGAGAGACAGAGACTGAGGTGGAGCCTGGGCCATCCGTCAGCCCTCAGATGGAGAGTCAACAGCCCCCAGGTCTGGAGGTGGCTGATGAGGAAGAGGAGGAACAGCTGGGTGCAGTGCCTGATGTGAGGATGTGCAGAAGGCAGAGGAGAGGAGAGCAGTGGGAATCTATGGGCTGATCCTTGGGACGGAAAAGCTACTGCTGCTAGAAAAGCCCCTCACCCTCTAGCTCTGGGTATAAAAGGCAGGGGGCAGAAATGAATTGATGTGGCAGACAAGTATTCATCTCCCTGTCAGACAGAATTGTTAGCCTGCTGTGAGAGAGGAACTTTTTTGCAAGGTCTGCTGGCGCTCTTAATAAAAGAATCATTAATTTAAATACAGTGGGTTTGGGGAGCTGGGTCAGAACAAATGAGAAATCAGAGATGCTTTCAATATTACAGTACCAGGACTCTCAACAGCCTCAGCTAGGTTGGCGGCCAGTGGAGATATGGCGAGCACCTACATTTTTTCCCCAACAAATGACTCCATCTTTGAGGATTTCTTGAGGTTTTTCACAGTCCCTAGGAAAACCCTCAATGGCCAGTGTGGAAGACCCTCCTTATAATTCCACTGAAGCCCCCAACCCTGACCATACCTGCAGTCAGGAGGACGGAGAAGAAGAAGAGTCCCAGCAGAAACTGCATGGTGATGAGTTAGTCACGGAGGTTAAAAAACGGTCTTTTCTTGAAGGAACGCAATCGTGTGTTCTGGAAGTTCTGGAAAACAACACACAAGGCATCTATGCACAAAAACAGTATGCCAAGCACTTGTAAAATTGCTGTTTAATTACCCATCCGGATTCAAAGTGGTCTCTGATCATTACTGCAGAATTGCCTTCTGCATAGACTCTGGAGGCCTCTCATAGCTCGCTCGCTCGCTTGTCTGTCTGTCTGTCTGTCATCTCTATCTATCTAATCTATCTCTATCATCATTTTCTATCAATCAATCTATTATCTATCTTTATCATCATCATCATCATCATCATTATCTTTCATTATCATTATCTATCTAGCTAATCTATCATCATTTTCTATCAATCAATCTATTTCTCTATCTTTATCATCATCATCATTATCTTTCATCATCATTATTATATATCTATCTAATCTATCATCATTTTCTATCAATCAATCTATCTATATCTATCATCATCATATCTATCATCATTGTTATCTATCTAATCTATCTCTATCATCATTTTCTATCAATCAATCTATCTATATCTACCATCATTATTATTATCTATCATTGTTATCTATCTATCTAATCTATTTCTATCATTTTATCATCTATGTATCTATGTATCTATCTATTTATCCATCCATCCATCCATCCATCTATCATCTATCTATCAATCTAATTTATATCTGACCTTTATTATTTTTATAAATAACTCAAAACAATGAGCATACCCAGTTGCATTTTCTTCCTATTTTCCCCTCAATAGAATATATGTGTGTGGTCAGTTGGACTGATAGAGTGTAACTGGCCCAATGTCACCCAACTGACTGTCATGCTTAAGGCGGGACTAGAATTCACAGCCTCTTGGTGATAGGCCAAAAGTCACCCAAGCCTCAGATGAACTCAGAAGAAATTCAGCTTCTGCTGCTTTCCTGAGGCCACTCATCCATGTAGTTCTAGGTGCCAGGCATGGAGCCTCCGACTCTTTCTCACCTCCAGCAATTCGTGGTGGCTCTAACAATCCAGTTTTCTGCTTCGGGCAAGTGCCCCCCACCCCGATGACAAAGTGGTGTCTCCCGTCTGGATTATAGTCACTGAACGTGAGGTGGGAACTTCGCCCTGCATTCTCCCTCCATCCGTCTTCTCATCCATGACAGTTCTTACAATATTCAGCACTCCTGGGGCTACCCTTGAGGTGCACCCAGAGGCTCCAGCTGGTCCAGAATGTGGCTGCGCAGGTGGTTACGGGAGCTTCTCATTACTCCTGTGTGACACCTCTCCTGCACTGGTTACCAGTGGTCCTCCGGATCCGCTTCAAGGTGCTGGTACTCACCTATAAAGCCCTACATGGCATCAGCCCAGGGTACTTGCAGGACCATCTTCTGCCTTCATCCCACCACCCTGTGCGCTCACACAGAGTTGCTCTCCTCAGGGTGCCATCGGCCAGACAATGTCAGTTGATGGTGCCCAGGGCAAGGGCGTTCTTTGTGGGCACACCGACCCTCTTGAATGGGTTACCCACCGACCTCCAGGCCGCCCCTGACCTCCACTCCTTATGCCGGAACCGGAAGACGTGGTTGTTCCAACAGATTGGCTGACGTGATCGGGTTTTAAATTTTTATCTATTTTTAAATAGTTTTAATAAGACTTTAAATTATTGTAGATTGTATATTGCTTTTTTAATTTTTGTGAGCCGCCCTGAGTCCTTTGGGAGAAGGGCGGCATATAAATTAAATTAATAATAATAATAATAATAATAATAATAATAATAATAATAATAATAATAATGTGTTGCATGGACAAAAGGTTAAATGTGGCCAAACATTTGGAAATATGGCACAACATGATTCAGTGTTCATCTCTTGTGTAGAAAACATGGCCATGCCAGCTTCAGAGTTTTGCAAAAGATACAACAGTTTGGAGAAGTGTCAGAATATTCATGACTGGGAAGACATGGTGTCAAGGTCAGCCAATGAATAGGCATGGCAACAGATCAGTCAATAGGAGCTGAATTGGAAACAGAAACTTAAATAAGAAGTCTGGGCTTGGCTTAGCCCTGAAGTTTTAAGCTCTGAGTCTGATTCTCTGCTGAGAACTAAACAAGTCTGGGCTTGCCTTTTCTGAACAGAGAACTGAAACTAGTCTGCTGTAGGAACTGAAAGTAATCTCTCATCTCTTCCATGTTGGAAGAAATGCTATTGGTATTGTACATTTATCTTCATGTGTTATATGTATATAAAAAAGTTAATGACTCCTGCTGCACCAGTCTGCCTGTGTGTGCTTTCTGGATTTGATTTTTGCAACAAACTCTGACAAGAAGGGTTAAAATTAAAAGGGTATAAGGCATACTTGGACTGTGCAGTATGTAAATCATCAAAGTCCAAGGTATTCCCAGTAAGCAAAAGTAGCACAAGGCAAACAACAATAGCCCTGGAGCTGGTACATCAGATTTGGGGGAGGGGGGTCAATGCAAGCCAATTTAAAAGGAGCAAAGTATGCACTGGTCATTGTCGATGACTACAGCAGATTTAGTTTCTGCTATTTACTAAAGAGTAAAATAGAGGTGCGACAGAAATTTAAGCAATGGGTAAGCTTCATAGAAAGGAGATATAAACAACAGGTATGTCAGCTGCAAACTGACAAGAGGTTCAGAAATCATGTCAGCAAGTTTTCAACAGTGGTTGGGACTGTTAGGAATAAAAGACAGATGCACAAATCCATAAATAGCATCTGAGAATGTCATGGTTGAAAGACGGAATGGCATTTTACAAACAATGAAGGATTCTGGTCTGAGCAGGTCATATTGGGGTGAAGCCATGTTGACTGCTAATTATTTAATCAATAGGCTGTGGAGGTCCTCTATTAATAATACTCCATATTATGTACTCTGGTACATTTAAGGGTTTTTGGAAGCAATGCATGGGTGCATATTCTAAAAGCAATCAGGAGAAAAGATCAACGAAAGGCTAGAAAGTGCAGGTTTACAGGCTATGAGCCTGGCTCAAAGAGCTGTCATTTTAGTGATGGGAGCAAAAGAATAGTCATTTCCAGGTCTACTAGCTTTGCAGAGCAAAATTGGAACAGAATTGATGCAAAATTTTGGAGTGATCCATTTAATGGTGGTGATTCACTTAGTGACGGTGTCAGTGTTCAGGGAGGAGAAACTGAAGGACAACAAGAAAAGGAGTCAGGAGAAGATGATGACTTGGATATGAAGCAAGAGAGGGTTGAAATACAAGAGCAGCCAATGCTACGCAAGTCAGAGCAATGGAATATAGGGATTCCACCTGACAGGTATTCTGCTGGTGAGGTTAAGGTGTGTAATGTGAGCCAATCAGGAAATATTGGCATTACCCAAAATTGAACAAGTAAAGTGGAAGAAGCCATGGACAATGAAATAAAATCCATGTGAACATAAAGTGTTCACATCTATGACTTTACCACAAGGTTGCAAAGTTGTAGGATGTAAATGGGTGTAGAAAAGGAAGTACTGCCCAACAATGAGGTACAATATAAAGCAAGGTTAGTGGTACAAGGTTTTTCACAAAGGAAAAATGTGCACTATGATGAGTTATTCGCGCCAACTGTAAAGAGTAAAAGCATAAGGTTGGCACTAGTCTTGGCAGCAAAATATATAACCACAGCATTCCTCAATGCAGAATTGGAGAAAGAAATGTTACATAGTTCAAGCACCAGGGTATGAAAACAAAAATATTAACACTGTATATAAATTGAACAAGGCCATTTATGGGCTAAAGCAGTCAGTTTAGATATGGCATTGAAGGGTCTTGGGTTCAAGAGTTGCAAGGCTGATGGTTGTATATATACTGGAAAGTTAAAAGATGAAGTGCACCATGAGAAGAAGATTAAGTTATTCAGTTTTTGCCTATTCCAGTCATGAAGAGAATAGACATGGTAACAGGTCAGCCAATGGAAATTGTTTCATGACCCAGATGGCTCAGAGCCTGGATGTGGCTTAGGTTCATTGATCTGTATGAATCATATGAGTACTTCTGTGATTCTATAGCTTCTATGATTATTGATTCTGTATTTGGATTCTGAGTTCTGATTTTGGCTTCTGCTGTATGGTTTTGTATATAAAGAAGTTTCTTATATAAATGAATCCTGCTGAATTATTTACTTGTGTGCTGGTTGGATTGCTGCAAACTTGAACAAGATGGGACCTAAATTCAGCTGGGGGGTAAATTCATTGGGCCATTCCCCATAGTCAAGATTATCAACCCAGTCACAGTGCAATTGAAACTGCCCTGACTGCTGGGGAAAATACACGTATTCCACAGCAGCCACTTGAAACCCATGGTCAGGTTGACCCTGAGACCACTACCCCATGAGCCCCTGGACCCAGTGGTCATAGGGGGCCAAACCCATTATGAGGTGCAACACATCCTCAACTCTAGATGGCACAGGGGGCAACTCCAATACTTAATCAAGTGAAAGGGCTACCCTCTATCAGAGGTGTTGAATATTGGGAGTAACCAATCTGGGAGGAGGCTGAAACTCAGCCCAGAAACGGAGTGAGGTAGTTTTCACTCCGATCCGATATTGGTTGTGAAGCCTGGCTGATGCTGATTGGCTGGAAACCAATATATAAGGAAGCCCTGGTCAATGGGGCAGTTGTTAGTTGCTGGAGTCTGAATAAAGAGCTGTTTTACTAAGTCACTTCTCGCGTCTTCAATTCCCACTGATCTATGGATTAAACACTGGGGACGAGGGTGGGACCAAAGACAACAAAGGAGAAGTTGAGCAGTCAACTAGCCCGACGCAGAACAAAGGAAAAACCGCGTGGGCCATTCTGAGGAGAAGATGGAAGCATCCAAATCTCCAGTATTCGCACCGCCAATGCCCTTCAACCAAGAGAAGGAAACCTGGTTGTCCTACATGGCAAGGTTCGAGTGTTTTCTGGAAGCTAATAACCTCCAGAATCTGGAGGATAATCGAAAAAGAACTCTCCTTTTGAGCCACTGCGGTCACGAAGTTTTCGATATAGCTGAGTCCCTTGCTGAACTGAATCCAGTTAAGACTCTGTTGTGGCAAACGCTCCAGGATAACCTGAAAGCTCATTATGGCCCGGCTCCATCTAAGATTGTTCGATGGTATGAGTTTCGCCATTGCGTTCAACAGGAGGGTGAGTCTATTAATCAATATGTGGCCGCGCTGAGAAAAGCTGCAGCACATTGTGACTTTAAAGACCTGGATGATATTTTGTCAGATCAATTGATCTGTGGGGTTAGAGATTGTCGGCTGCAGAAAAGTCTGTTAGCAAAAGAGGGTTTAACACTGAAAACTGCTCTTAGTGAGGTGAGGGTGTTTGAATCCTCAAATAAAGCAGCTGAATCACTTAGAAGATATCCTGTTAAAGCGGTATAGCAAAAGACTATCCCCCAATGAGCTGAGAAGTCACCAGGTGGAGGATGGAGAAACAAGAAGCAGTGAAGAAGAAGAAGAAGTGTGTAAGACTGAGCTGAAAGCCTTGATTCCGAAACATACATCCTGTGGGAGTTGTGGAGGCCAGCATTCCCGGGCAAGCTGTCGATACCAGGATGTTACATGCAGATGCTGTAATAAAAAGGGCCATTTGGCGCAAATCTGCAGGGCATTTTTGCCCAGCAGAGATGCTCAGATTACTGAGCCCACTCGAGCGGACAAGCCCAGGGTGCCTATGGGGAACTGGAGGCCTCGCAAATCCAGGCAGGAACCAGATACCCCTGATACACATCAAATACGGGTTGCCAAGGCAAGCGTGAAGTGTAAGAAAAAGCTGAAAGTCACTTTAGGTATTGAGGGATCACTGTGCGAGTTAGAGGTGGACATGGGATCCTCAGTGACCATTATATCCTGGCATACTCTTTGGCGCACAAGGCTGAATATGAGGTGAGATCAATTATCCCACCAAATGCTGAAGCTGTCCGATTGCCAGGGAAATCGTATCCCTGTGTTGGGTCGTGCGACCCTTGCTGTTTCCTTTAAGGCCTTTCAAGGACACCTGACGGTGACCTTTGTAGACAGAGATCTTCTGGACCTGCTCGGGTTAGATTGGTTCAACGCCTTGGGGCTCGGAGTCACCAGAATAAATGCAATCGCCAGTTCCTGTGCCGACGTGTTGATTGAGGAATTCCAGGATGTTTTTTGTCCAGAACTCGGCAAGTATGTCGGAAACCCCATTTTGTTTAATCTCAACCCCAACGTGGCTCCGATTTGGATGAAGCCAAGGTGTGTCCAGTTTGCGCTTAAACCAAAGATTGATGCGGAACTGGACAAGCTCATCCAACAGGGCATACTCATACCCATTGATCATGCTAAATGGGAAACCCCTATTGTAACCCCTGTAAAAGGCGATGGGTCTGTGTGCATATGCGCTAATTATAAGTGTACACTGAACAAAGCTCTTCAGCACAGCACCCATCTGGTACCGGTAGTCCAACATTTACTTCATTCCTTGGGGAGGGGAGGGGAGGGTTTTTGCTAAACTCAACCTAACCCAAGCGTATCAGCAGTTGCCAGTAGATGACACTACTGCTGAAGCACAAACTATTGTTACCCATCGTGATGCGTTTAAGTGCACTCGATTGCAATTTGGGGTTAGTGTTGCCCTGGGGGTTTTCCAGAGTTTTATGGAGCGACTTCTTTGTAACATTCCTGATGTTTTACCGTATTTTGACAACGTTATGGTTTCTGCCAAAACGGAAGAGGAACTTTGCTCCCATTTAAGGGAGGTTCTTTTAAGATTCCGGAATGCTGGTTTACGGGTACGACCAGATAAATGTTTCATTGGGGTTAGGGAGGTCGAACTTTTGGGGCACCAAATTGATAGTCAGGGAGTACATCTGACAAAACAAAAGGTTAGGGTGATTAGAGAGGCTCCCACCCCCCAGAACAAGACAGACCTTTAGGCCTTTCTGGGCCTTCTTAACTTTTATAGTGTGTTTTTAAAAAACAAGGCTACCGTGGCTGAGCCTTTGCACAAATTATTGGCAAAAGATTGTGCGTGGGTGTGGGGAAAAAGAGAGGCTGCCGCTTTTGCAGCCATCAAATGACTTTTGTCAGAAGATAGCTTTTTAGTGTAATATAATACAACGTTGCCACTAGTCCTTGTTTGTAACGCATCCCCGTTTGGGGTGGGGGCGGTTTTGAGCCACCATTTACCCGACGGGAAAGAAGCTCCAATTGCTTTTTACTCGAGAACATTGTCCCTAGCTGAACGGAACTGTAGCCAATTAGATCATGAAGCATTGGCTGCAGTAGCTCGGGTTAAGAAATTTCATGAGTATTTGAATGCTCTTTTGAGCTTATTACAGATCATAAGCCATTGTTAGGACTCCTGGCAGGGGATCGCCCCACTCCTCCAGCACTGTCTTTGCGGCTAATCAGGTGGACAATTTTTTTAGCAGTATATTCTTATAAATTAATTCATCGACCGGGCAAATTGATGGGGCATGCGGACGCACTCAGCCATTGCCCATTGCCAAACTCTGCTTTGGACATTGAAAAGGAAGTTCCCATTCTCTTAACTGACTATTTGGATTCTGGACTAGTTACTTCTGCTGAAGTTGCTTGATGCTCTGCATTGGATCACACCCTCTGGACTGTTTTAAACTGGGTATCGAGGGGATGGCCGAAAGGACCCTTTAAGGATGATTTTTAACCATTCGTGATGAAAAAGGAGGAATTGTCAGAACAAGGGGGGTGTTTATTGTGGGGTGATCGAGTGGTTATGCCTAAATGTCTGATGGGGAGGGTGCTTAAAACTCTGCATGAGGGACACCCTGGAATTTTAAGAATGAAATCGCTTGCTAGAAGCTATGTATGGTGGCCCAATATGGACCAGGAAATTCAGGAGTGGGTTGCAACATGCACCCTTTGTCAGGAAACAAGAGCAGCTCCACCCCAAGCCCCAGAGCATAAATGGGAGAAACCAAGGGGGCTCTGGTCCAGAATTCATATAGATTTTTCTGGCCCCTTTCATGGGCAAACATTCCTCATTGTAATTGACGCATTTTCAAAATGGGTGGAAATTGAATTAATGAGATCAACTACTGCAGAGGCCGTCATTAAGGTACTAAGACACCTATTTTCCACTCATGGGTTACCCGATGTATTGGTTTCAGATAATGGACCACAATTCACGGCCACTGCGTTTGAGGGATATCTTGCAGAAATGGGAATTCGACACGCCTTAATAGCCCCATTTCATCTGTCTAGTACTGGCCTGGCTGACAGGACTGTACGATCAGTGAAAGAGGCCCTTAGCCGATTAGATCACGGGGATTGGCAATTACGAATTGATAAATTTCTGGCATGGCAGCATATTATACCTAGTGCAACTACAGGGAGGAGCCCTGCAGAGTTATTAATGGGGCGTAAGTTACGATCAGTGTTGGATCAGTTGCACCCCCACTATTCACCAACGGAGGATAACCCACATCCAGAGAAAACCAGGGTCTTCACAGAGGGACAATTGGTTTTTGCCAGAAATTATGCTGAAGGTCCTTCTTGGGTGATAGGAGAAATAGATCAAGAAATAGATCAAGCCCTAGGTCTTATGTAGTCCACTTAAGTGATGGGAGATTGTGGCGTCGCCATGTGGATCAACTCAGGAGCTGGGTGCAGGACATCTCCCAATCAATAGACCCAGAGCCTAATAGCTTCCTATCTGATTCTCCTGAAGAAGACGAACTGGACCATTCCACAAAGGAAAGGGCGGATGTGGAGGAACTATAGCCAAGTTTGAGAGAACCAGAGACACTGGGTCCTCAGGAGATTTTAATTGATGATTGCAGGGAAACCCGTAGTCCCCCACTAGATAACGAGGGCACTGCAACACCTGCTACCACTGGGTCACCAATGGAGCTATGCCAGTCATCGCAATCTTGCAGGTGCCCTGAGTATTTGAAGGATTATGTTTGTTATAGAGTATGATGTTATCTGGAAGGGATGGGTGTTGAATATTGGGAGTAGCCAATCTGGGAGGAGGCTGAAACTCAGCCCGGAAACAGAGTGAGGTAGTTTTCACTCCGGTCCGAAGTTGGGTGTGAAACCTGGCTGACCGCTGATTGGCTGGAAACCAATATATAAGGAAGCCCTGGTCAACGGGGCAGTTGTTAGTTGCTGGAG
>JANHFM010020072.1:0-11305 GCA_032468115.1 Grayia smithii | reverse complement strand
AACTAAGTCTGCATTATCATTAATCTTCTCACTGTTCCTATCACCCATCTCCTCCCATTTTTGACTGTATGACTGTAACCGCCCACAGAACCTGTACTAACAAAATTTAGATTTCACCCCTGGGCCCACCCCCAAAAAATTAGGGTTGGGATTATTATTGGGGTGGGTCATGTTTTCAGAGAAACATGGGATAGATAGATAGATAGATAGATAGATAGATAGATAGATAGATAGATAAAAGTTCCATATAATTTTTTTAATTTTACTTATTTGTTTAGAAAATTTTTTGGATGCCCATCTTAAACAGCTCTGGATAACTTACAAAAAATACACAATAGAAAAATAGCATGATAAAATTCCTATAAATCAAATAAAATATATAATTAAAAATAATTATAATACAATAGCTAAGGCACCACATTAGTGGTGGGTTGCTCCCGGTTCAGTCTGGTTCGCGCAAATAGGTAGCGGTGACGCCGTGACGTCACCGAACCGGTTTGCAGCATCCCGGACCCGGGCCCACCCGCGTGCTCAAACTCACCATTTTTTCCCTGGAAAAACCTGGAAATTAGCGTTCTGCGCATCCGCAGAACGCTTTTTCGGCGATTTTTTTTCAGAAAAAGTTTGTGCGCATGCGCGATAGCGTGCACGAAGAGAACCAGTAGTAAAGATAGGTAGAACCCACCCCTGCACCACATGTCTAGTTCATGACATTAGAACATATCTTCAGCTTGTCTTCATCTTAAATTCTGGATGAGGTTGTGCTGTCCAGAGACCCAGGTCACAATCTGCATTCAATCACGCAAGTCCCAGTCATCTGCTTAGATTACTGCAATTCGTTCTATATGGGATTACCCTTGAAAAGAATCCAGAAGATCCAATCCCACCCTTTTGATCTTTCAAAAGGTCTTGAAGACATGATTACACCAACTAGTCTGGGATCCTAATGGTGTGTGGCACTTTTGAGGTGGTTAATGGAGTAGTATACTTCTTGTGTACACTTTGCTCCCTCTATCTCCATCCTTCTTAATTTTAATTTAACTGAATCTTTAAATTAAAGAACTTTTATTTATGTATTGTTTTATTGTGCATTTATTCAATGCCTGCGTCACTTTGGGCTAGATGGGTGGCATACAAGTTTGGTAAATAAATAAATATTTATAAAATAAATAAATAAATAAATATATCTATGGCTTTAACTACATTACAAAATTAGTTCTTTGACATATATTAATTAAAGCTAAACAATGTTTTAGATTGTTTCAGATTCCTCTGCTTAAACTAGGTTAACTATAAATCCATTAAAGGATATTATTACTAGTGTTTCTCTACAATAACTATTTATCATGTAGAATCAGTAAATATCTTAGTAAGGTTCAGTAATATACAGCAACAGTACACCTTTGGATTATCTGAAATATTGCAGAATAGGTTCTGATTCTTAGCCAGCCTCTCAAGTAGCTATGCTTGCAGACTACCATTCAGTATTGAGTATCTACATCAGGAGTCGTCAAATTAAACAATTTTTTTAATCCATCTTTTTCTTTTTAATGTCTTGTTTGTTCTGCTTTTTTCCTTCGTTTTTGTTTTTTAAAACAAAATTTGGCATTTTGTATTTTAACTTTTTTCAATAAAATAAAATAATTTAAAAATATATGAACTAACCCTCTTATACAGCCCTTTTACAACTTTTACAATAATATCCTAATCATCCAATTTTCACTATTTTTAAACAAGTTCTTGTTAATAAATTGTTGAGTCTACAAATACTAAAAGATTGTTATAATTGTAATTCTCCAATTTCTCTCTCACATTGTAGGAAATCCCAGGGAACAATCTTTGACAAAGTTTGTTGCCTTGCAAAGTAAAAATAATGCAGCCTTAAGAGAATTTGTTAAGGGAGTTTGATGTTTACTGACAAACATACAATTATATATGTGGTAGGAGTCACCAAGGTTGTATGGCAGAAATGCTTTTCTCAAAGGCAAATATATTCCATTGAGGTCTCAACTTTAACAAGCACCTTTATTAAAAATCTTCTACATAATACATATTTATGGTATGTAAATAAACAAAAACACAGATTCAGTGCACTCTGAGTCTGGTTGTTTTCTTGCAGACGTTTTATTACCAAACGAGGTAATATCATTAATGTTAGTCGTAGTACATTCTACTGGCTTGCCATGTAGGCTTCCAGGAATTTTCTAGCATTTTTGGACTTGGCTTTGTCTAGGATGCTGTTTCCCAGGCAAAACTATGGTTAAGTCTTTCAGCGGCTAGAAAAAGCCTGTAAAACGAGGTTACGCTAAAGAGCCAAGAGAAGGGCGGCTCAACGGCCCTTGAGCGGTCTGAGGGGAGGAAGGACAAACACGCCTCACCTCGCGGGGCTGATAAGCTCCCACCGCGGCTTCTTTGGCCAAGCAGGCAGCAATCACCGGCGTCGGGCCGCCTTCCGATTGGCTGAAGGGAGGCAATTAGAGTCGCCTCTCTCTAATCTCCGCATTTTTCTCTCCGCGCGCTCCCGGGACCGCCAGAGCAACAGCCAGCGAGGAGCGAGTGAGCGGAGGAACGCTTTGTGTTGCTATAGCAGCAGGGATTGTTTGTTGTTGCAGCTAGTTGAGGACCGCCGCCCCCTCGGCTTCGCTTGCACGACTCGTCATTTCGCTTCGAACTTCCCGGCCGGCGGGAAGGCACTGAGCGCGAGAGGCTCGACCCCTCTTCCCTGACCCCAAGCGCGACCAGGGACGCGGACGACGGCAGCGGCGGTGGATGTCGGTGAGCGTGTGAGCGAATGCGTTTGCCTCCAGGGATCCTTGGTACACTTTTTGCCGGTCAGAGGATTACAGTAATTCACAATAAAGCTTATAAATACGGTAGAGCGAGAAGCACCCACTCCCGTTTCCTCATTATTTTGTCACCCGTGGGAGTCCACCCTTCCAGGGTCAAGGAAAGACTTCGTTTTTCCCTCACAACATGCTTGCGAGGGAGGCAATCTGGCCTCCTGAGAATGCCTAAAAACATTGGGTCGGAGGTAAGCTTAACGGTATGCCCTTGATTTTGAGTCAAAAGATTCAAATCATTCAGGAGAGGATTTTCTGCTGAGAATTGATGGGATTAAAAACGGAGAACTTTAGATATTGCGGGTTTTTGTGTGTGTTTTTTTTTTCTCTCCGCACCTCTACTTCCGCACCTCTACTTCTTTTGTTTTTTATCTGGGAAAAATTTAGTACTTGTGCAGATTTTATTGATATATTAAATCGGGGGGTCAGCAATGCTATATCTGTTAAATATCTGCGTTATGGTCTACTACAAGCAAAACTTCGTTTCTGTTTCCTGCCTTCCATTCCTGCCTTGTATTAGGAATAGCAGGGAGAGTGTGTTGTGGTGTGCAGGTATTGATAGTAAGGGTGCAGGTATGAGAATTGTCTAGTGAAGCATTTGGGTGTTAAAGTTCCTTCTAAATTGTGGATTCCAGCTGATTATTACCCATTTCTACAGAAGCCTAAGCATACACTTTTTGCCTTACATATTTGAAATATATCTCTGGCTTTTTGAAAATGTAAATCGCTTATAGTCACCAGTAAATCTTTAGTTCAGTATTGAAAAGAAGAATTGGAGTAAATTGCAGGTGTACATACAGGAAGAGTATCTAATGGCTTTACAGGGAAAAAAACCTGCATTTATCCCCGTAAGGAAGAGAACATAGGATGTTTGATGAAATGTGAAATGTTTAATTTGAACTTTTTGCATTGCACAGGTATGAATGCAAATAAAGAGTCGCGTGGACCCACAGATCAGTATACACCATGTGGCAAGTACACTGTTTATACTCACATGATTTTTTTAAAAAAATGGAAAGACTGAATTGTAACCATTATCCTAGGATAATTTATATTTAAATTACTATGAATGTTGTTATCATAAGATATGCAACATGAAGTAAAATACACTCAATAAACAGAACATTTCAGATCCTAATATATACCTTTGTTAATCTAAAGGGAATAGGAATGTACAAAAATTTTATTTATTCATAAAATTTATTGGCTGCCCATCTTATCATAGAGTAACTCTAGGCGGCTTACAATCATAAAAATATATCTGTACATATACATTAAAATATAAATAAAGCCAAAATTAAAATCTAGACACATGGGGAGAACCAGGAAAGAATGGGGTGAGGGGGAAATCTCAATCAACCACTGTGCTGTTCCTCCATTGGGACCCAAGCCAAAGTATAGAAGGGTTGGGGCCAACCTTACATTAGGAGGCAAAATGTTCCAGAGTGCAACAGTAGAGAAGGCTCTTCTCCTGGACCCTGCCACCCAGAATAATCAGGGTGATAGAACCCGCAGCATGCGTCCTCTGACAGCACAAGTGGGTTGTTGGTCATAGCCACAGATTCCTATGGATGTTCCATGTGGAAAGGGCCAAAGAAATCTAAAATCTTTAAAAAATTTAAAACTTTTTTTTGTTTTGCTTTTCCTAGCGAACTTAGCATGAAAAGTTAGGGGACAGATTAAATATGTGCAATGCTTATCAGGCCCAAGTATTTTTCCTGTTACTGATTTAATTGAATTTAAAATTTTATTAGTTTGCATTTATGATATAATAAACATTCCATTATATATTTTCTCAGAAATAAAGCATACCATGCTTAATATGGCTAGTTTTATTAGCATAAAAATGCTTTAGTTTTGGATAAATGGCATTGTGTCTTCACTTAGTATAAAAGAGAAAGAAAGAGACATTATGAAGAGTGGCTTAAAACTGATAGTCTTAATATTAGAAAGAATTCTATTGAATACTGATGTTCATGAAAGAAATAATATCTTGGTAAGCTACAACATCTCACGGTTTTGGAAATATGTATATATTTGGAAGCCATGTCAAATGGAAAAAACCCATTTGGAATATTTTAAAACACCTTTGGATAAAAACCTTTATGAACTTTTTCTGCAGATGGGAAATTTTAGTATTTCCCCTGCAATACAGGGGAAACACAAGGCCCACAATGAGGCCGAATCCTGCCCACGTGGCCATCCTGGAAACTAAGGGCCTGGTGCACCTCACTTCCACCCAGTCTTCACCATCCCAGCAGGCATGCACGCAGGCCCAGTTCTCTGTCGCTGCATGTAGACCAACTAAAGTAGTCTGTGCGACTATGGTAAAAAAAAAATTCAGATCTTCCAACCTCACGAGATATTTTTTTTTCGTGAAAAGTTGGAAGGTCTGTACTATTTTTTTTACTGTAGTCCCACAGACTACTTTAGTTGTTCTGCACAGGGTGATAGCAAAAGGAGCTGGAAAGGTTAGTGAAGGGATGTGGCTGCCCTGGGTGGTGGGGGGTGAGAGTTTGGCCTGGCTGAAGGGCCCACAGATAAGCTGGGACACCATGACCTAGCAGGTGGCTGACCAACACACTGGTGTTATTGCCACAAAGTGAGGCGGAAGGGGTGTGGAGCTTCCCTCACATGCCCCACACTGGCTTACCTAAGTGCCCCACCAGCCAGGCACTGAAGCACCGCAACTGCCACTGCACAGAGAAAGGGGAGGAGGCCTCTCCAAACTCTGTGTGTATGTGTGTGTGAGAGAGAGTGCAATCCCTGCTTTAATCAGGGCACCTAAGCTGCTGGCAGCGGCATGGTGACAGGAACCACCTGAGCAGTGAGGCAAGGGGGTGGAGTACCAAGCTAGGCAGGGTTGCGGAGCTTCCCCCCTTGTCCCGCACCAGCTTACTTGAGCACCCTGCCAGCCAGGCACTGAAGTGCCACAACTGCCGCTGCAGCCAGACAGAGACGGGGGCTCTCCAAACTCTTTCTGTGTATGTGTGTGTGTGTGAGAGAGAGAGAGAGAGAGAGAGCGAGTGTGCACTGCTTCAGTTAGGGCATTCAAGCTGCTGGTAGCAGTGGGGAGGCAGGGGAAGAGCCAACTGAGCAGCTATTTTTCTCCTCATCTTCCCCATTCAAGGCTTCAAACAGTAAGACTGGCTGTGGAATCTGAATCAGCTGGGTGCAGGAACCAACACTGTCCATGGCCCTGGTATGCTGCTCACTTACGTGGGCCAATCCTACTGTTTGAAGGTTGAACAAAGCCTTCAACTGAGCGAGGAAGCACTGTGGGGCCAGCCCCCACTTGCATCCAGCTAGCCAGAGTTCGCTGCGCCGAGGCAGGAATGAGACCCTATCCCATGGAGCCTGCTACCACTTGGGCAGGGAGGATGAGGAGAAGAACAGCGAGGCTTTGCGCCAGCTGGCAAGGAACAGGTAAGGCAGTGCTGGCCAGCTGGTTGGGGAGGAGGAAATCATTAGATGGCTGTCACAACCAACAGCTTAAATGCCCCGACTGAAGCTAGGGTTCATCGCAATGGGGGAGAAATGAGAGGCCCTGCTATCATGCAGAGCCTGTGCTGCTTGAGTGGGGAGGACAAGAAAAACAGCTGTTCTGTTGGCTCTTCTACTCTGCTGCTGCCAGAAGCTTCAATGCCCCGACTAAAGCAGGAATCTCGCTCTCTCATATGCGCTCGCTCTCTCATATACACACACAGACAGACACAGAGTTTAGAGAACCTCTGTCTCACTGCAGTGGCAGTTATGGCACTTCAGTGCCTGGCTGGCCGGGCACTCAGGTAAGCCAGTGCGGGGCAAGGGAGGACAGCTTGCCCCCCTGCCTTGCTTTGTACTCCACCATCACCCCACCTTGCTGATTAGGTGGCTCCTGTCGCCCACGCCGCTGCCAGCAATTTGGGTGCCCTGTATGGATCGCTCACACACACACACGTACACACAATTGGATTGCTTTCTTGCTCTCGCTCTCATTCTCTGTCTCGCCCCATTTGCATTCAAGCATGCTTCGTGGGACTATGAGGTCTCATTAAGTAGTTAAGTGGAAAGTAGTTGGGGGGGAAGGGAGGAGCAGGAGAGAGGCAAATACTTTTCGCTCCAAGAATGAAAGTTTCTGGGTGTCTGACTCTGCAAAAGAGGACGGGTACCTGAATCCACACAATATTATAGCACCCAGGAGCGTCCATTCTCGGCACGAAAAGCATTTCCCAGCCAACTCTCCTCTCCCTTCCTCAAAGCAAAGGCAAAGAAACAGAAACAAAGAGAGGAGACATGTTTGCAAGGTGAGCCCTTGTGACAGGAAGGGAGGGAGAAGCATGAGGTATCTTAGTGGGTCGGGGAGGCCTTGAGGGCTTGTTCTATCACTAGGCCCCCCATGGCCTTCACCACCCTAAGATACCTCATGTGCACATTGATATTCTTGAATTGTGAGCTCTTAGGAAGGTATCCGCTCCTTGTGTATTGCAAATAGCTATTTCCAGTGCAGAAAACAGGACCAAGAAAGAGGGGAAGAGGGCAAGTAAGAAAAAAAAAGGAAAGAGGGGAAGAAAGAAGAAATAAAGAATGAAGAGGGAAAGAAAAAGAAGGGAGGAAGGAAGGGAGATTATTGTGAGAGAGAATGAGAGTAAATCCTGCCTTAGCACTTGGCCACCAGCACCCCTGCTGCCTTTTCCCATCCCCTTATCCCTTCCTGACCTCTCCTAGTGGTCTCCCATCCTATCACTGAGGATCCTTTGGTTACAAAGCCAGGTGTCCTCATAAGGAGATGGAGTAGGCCTCCCTCTGACCCAGACACTTTGCCCTCCCGTACACACCATGAACAATCTGGCCAAGGAGGGCGAGCACAGCAACAGTGGAGCTGGCCATGTTCACCATGACCACGCCCACCCCATCCCTGATGCGGCCCTCAATGAAATTGAGTTTGACACTCCTGTTGTAATAAGATATACAGGTACATTAATTGTATATTTGTTGAAATATCAAACATTCATACAATTTAGTTATTGAGTCTTGTTTTCTCTTGGTATCCGTCTCTGATATTGGTATGGACAATTCTTAAGGATGGGCAAAATTGGAATTACAACAAAGATTTTGAAGCAGAGCTTGATTTTGACAGTGTAAAACCAATCACAGAGTTGCTAACTGTTCTTCTCTAAGGAAGAGTATCACAGTTTTAGGGAAATGTTAACAAAAACAGATGCAAATAGTTTCCAAACCACAGCAGAAAATGAAAAGTAATAGTTCTGAAACAAAATTGCAGCAATCTCTACAAGGAAAAATATACCTCAGATTTAAACGTTGCATGTATACAAAGATCTTTTAAGAAAGATTCTCTTATATTATATATTTCAATACATAAAAATTTCATACAATACGTTTGAAGTACAATTTAACTAGTTCGCTTTAAAATTAATTTGCTTGCTCACAAGGAGAAAATGTTTCATGAAATAAAATGTTTTATTTTTCCCAGCTTCCTCTCACTTTCTGTCGGTTGCCAACTAGCTCTGCTAGTCACTATCTGCAGTCTGAACCTTACTGTCTTTTAGGAAGGTTTTTAAAAACCTGTTATTTCAAGACACCTTGAACATGATTTTTGAATCAGCATGAATTGTAAACAATGTGATATTTTAATTCTTATTATTTTCCCAGTGTAATCTTTTTTATTATACATCTTTTTCTTGTTTTTATCTACTTATTTTTAATCTTTTGCATATTACTGAATCACCTATGATTTTGCAGTTTATAAATAAATAAATAAAGTAAGTAAGCAATAAATAACAAAAGGGTAAGAGCCATGGTGGCATAGTGGTTAGAATGCAGTACTGTAGGCTATTTCTGCTGACTGCCAGCTGCCAGTAGTTTGATTCTCACCGTTTCAAGGTTGACTCAGCCTTCTATCCTTCTAAGGTTGGTAAACTGAGGACCCAGAATGTTAAGGGCAATATGCTGATTCTGTAAACCGCTTAGAGAGGGCTGTAAAGCACTGTGAAGCAGTATATAACTTAAAGTGCTATTGCTATTGCTATTATGTACTCAGAAGTACAGTTTTGGAGGTTTTTTTTTTCTTTTTGTTCATTTCCTCTAATTTTTCCTTTAATTCAACATAGCCTAGTATCTAATTCTAGTACTTATTTTTTCTGTCAGAATTACTGATGCTTGTATGACAACTTTTAAAATAGTTATGCTATCAAGGCAACTTATTAGTAACATGAACAATAATTTATAAAATTGCAAGAAATATTTTAAAAAAGAATACCTTCCCTCTTATGGCATTAACTTCATGGGCACTTAATGATAATGATTCTTTTCAAAGCACCATACATGCCAGGTGGAGTAGATTGTGATAAACAATACATCACATATTCTAGTTGTAGCGGATGCACTCTCTGTGTGCCTGCCCTATGGAATAGGATCCAGTAAAGTTGATGTAGTCCAAACCATGCTGTGTTTTTATATAATTTGTTTTTAAAAATCTAGGACCTTTAAAGAGGCCTTAGGATAGAGGCCTATTCCCTCTATAGAATATTTTGGTATTTGATTATGACTGATTTTCTTCTTGTAATAATCTATTTTTATTATTGCTATTGGTGGTTGCTCTTTTCTAATTATTTTTATGCTATTTTATCCATAATAAGTAAGTTTTCTGGAGTTCAAATCAAATCCAATATTTATTACAATCAAAGACCAGTACAATAGCTTCCTGAGGAGTAACTCAGGAACTTGGGAACCCCACTTTTCTCATGCACTTTTCTGTTATGTAGAAATAGGATGCTTCAATTGACTAGTTATTCATTTCCATGTTCTCACATTTTCAGACTGGTAAAGATAATTGTAAGCTGGTTTCAGGCTACTTTTGAGGGATTAAGAACAAAATATGGCCTTGCCTAGACATATCTTAAATCCTCAGTAGTCCATCATTTTCACCAGTTCTTGAGCTTTGTTTGCATTATGTTCATTTTAAAATATCTTGCTCATTTCAACTCTTCCCATTTGGATTATCAGAAGACCTTGCTTTTCTTGATTCATTCCCTTAAATTGATGTTGATGCTCTTAAATTCCTGCTGGCTTGTGTCAATTTAAAAGCTGCCCAGCTATATTTTTAAGATGAAATAATAATCAACCTTTGAAATCAACTTTATTTACCTGATATCATATTATCTATATACTGAGATTTATAGCAGGTTTATTACCATCATTTTAGTAACAGTAATAAAATTATATGCATATGTGCATGTAAATATGTATGTGAAAACATTCAACAATATTTACTTCAATCAAGAAAAATTTGGAAAAAACAGTTAATTCCTCAGCACTCTTAACTGTAAAATATAAACAATAGCAGGGAACTTGATCGTGCTCCTGGAAGTATTCTGATATTTCTCTGCTGGAAATAATCTACTTATCTACTAATTTCTTGAACTGGCTTAATTAAACACAGGGGTTCTTATTAGAAAAACGGAGCATAGAACAATATGATTAACAGATTCAACTTCATCTAAATTCATCGATAGTAGGAAAATTTTTGATAACTATGTGATTGGAAACCAGAAGTTGGTAGGTTAAAGTAATTGTGAAGTTTTCTTTGGTCACATATTTTACATGTACTTTCCAAAATAGTGTTGCCTGGAAGATTAAATAAAGTACTGAGGGCTCTTATAGCTGAATACACGAGTAGAAAAACAATATGCTGGCATAATTTTTCCTGCCATGATGGCCAAGCTATAATCTGCTTCAGTAACAAGACTTATGAATGGTCCTGACTTTATAGCTTTATGGTGGGAAAATTTAAGTGCAAAAATTAGAACCCTGGCTTTGTTTCCACTCTCTCCCAACATAAGCAGAGGAAAGACTATCACCACTTATGCTCTTTAGACTGAGATGGGGCCTGTCTTGGGCACTGAATTTGGATGCCTGGCACAGAGGATTTAAATGGCCTTAGTGATAAGTCACAAGTGTGAAAATGTTCTACATAGGTAATCTGTCACTCGGGCTATTTCTAAATAAGGATCTACTGCTTTTCTTGAAGGCTGATAGATATGTGTCCAAAAATATCTGAGAAGCCGATGAGGTCATGAAATGGTACAAGGTGAAGCAGAAAAAAGTTTTACGGTACATTAAGAGAGCTCCCTCCTACTTCATTCTGGTCCTCCTAACAAGCATACAAAAAAGAAGAAGCAGAACGTGGATAACAAAATTCTTGCTTTCTTAATTTAATCATTTTCTGAATGAATCTTACAAATCAGATCTCAGAAAGGTTTAATCATGGGAATTAACCTTTCTAGATAATACCATTAATCTAACTTTGGACCAGTTAATTGATCTTCTTATCATCTTGGCTAGCAAAAGGTTTTTTCGGGTTTCAGGCGCGGTCACAGCACTGAAACGGCATTGGTCACCCTGGTAAATGATCTCTGGTGGGCCCGGGATGGGGGCTTGTCCTCCATCCTGGTGCTACTTGACCT
>JANHFM010020047.1:0-11306 GCA_032468115.1 Grayia smithii | reverse complement strand
TCCCACCAAAGGTGGTCCCTATTTTTCTACTTGCATTTTTTACGTGCTTTCGAACTGCTAGGTTGGCAGAAGGTGGGACAAATAATGGGAGCTCACCCCGTTATGTGGCACTAGGGATTCGAACCTTTGTTTAAGGATTATTTAAGGACATTTATAGTTATTACAATATTTATATTTAAGATAAGGTGACCAGATTTTAACATTGGTAAAGCGTGATATCATTGGGGGTGTGTTAGGTTCTGTAGGTGTGGCTTGGTGGTGGGGGTTTCCTGTGACAGTGGGCATGACTAAGTTGATGTCACTCAGAGCCACGCCCACTAAGTCACCTGACCCCAATCCCACCAAGCCACGCCCACAGAACCCGATAGGAAAAAAAAAATTAAATAAGTTTTAATTTAAAGAAACAGAATCATGGAGCTGGCCCGTGCAGGGGAAGCGCCCGGGCAGACTGGAGGAGCTCCCGGATGGCCTTCTGGTGGCGCCGGGACTTTCCTGCTCGCCCAGCTCAGTCCTGCTGCTCGGTGGGGAAGGGGCGCTTTCACCAGGGATGGGATGGTGTGCAGGAGCTGGCCCTTGCAGGGGAAGCGCCCAGGTGGCCCTGCTGGCCTTCTGGTGGTGCCAGTACTTTCATGCTCAGCGCAGCTGGCGGGTGCAAATGAAGCTGCCTCTCCTGTGGAATCTCCCACGGCCTTCCCTGGCTGGACTCCAAGGCGGCCACCTGTGGTCCGGCACCTTCCCTGGAGCCGGTGGGGAATCCGGGGGCCTGTTGCTGAGGAAGCCATGCAATCACTCAGCCAGGGCAAACTCATTGGGGCTGTAGGGAGCTTCCCCTGCGCGGGCCAGCTCCCGCACACCATCCCGTCCCCGGTGGAAGCGCCTCTTCCCCGCCGAGCAGCAGGACTGAGCCGGGCGAGCAGGAAAGTCCCAGCACCGCCAGAAGGCCAGTGGGGCCACCCGGGCGCTTCCCCTGCGCGGGCCAGCTCCCTCACACCATCCCATCCCCGGTGAAAGTGCCTCTTACCTGCTTCCCTGCCGAGCAGCAGGACTGACCTGGCCAGGCCTGGCGCTTCTGCGCACGCACACACAAGGGCGGTGGTGATGGCGTTCAGGTGCAGAGGGAGGTTGGGCACCCGGGCTGGCAGGCTGGGCCTCCCCTTTTGGGCTCTGGAATGGCTTTCCAGCCCGGAAGAGCATGCGAGCTATCTCTGTGCAGGGTGGGAACAGTAGTGTTGTGGGAGTGGGTCCCTCGGGTGCGGAGGTTCGTGGGCGTGGCCAGCCTCCCCCTTCCCTTTCAAAAAATCGGGACTTTTAAAATGCCGCGGGACGCGGGACAAATTATTAAAAATCGGGACTCTCCCGCCAAAAGTGGGACGTCTGGTCACCTTAATTTAAGACTAAAATTTTCAAGAGTGAGTACTGCACACGCAAGTTTATGTTGTACCATATTCCCTAGTAATAGAAGCAACAAAGCAGAAGCCCTTAGCAAAATTTGACTTTCTTTGAAAAGAAAGCTTAATGGGATTTTATGCTATTTTGTGATATTTGTAATATTTACAATAAGAAAAGACACTTTACAATATTTACCATAAAATTTACAATATTTTATTGTAAATATAATTTAGTTATTTTTTTTTCTTCTGGATAAGTAAGATATTCCATAAACAGAGCTGCAATAATTCTCCTACAAATTTACTAATAATCTTTCATCTTGAAAGGTTGGGATCAATCACATTGGCCAAAGTAGTTTCAGAAGTATCCAGCAATTTTTTAGCATTTACCAGTTCAAATATCTATTAACAGATGTCTGCCATGTAATGGTTAAGCAGATTTAAGCAGGCATTCTGCCCCTTTAAAACTATTGTCACAACTTCTTGTTAGGAATAGTACAGTGTTTTCCCGAAAATAAGACTCTGTCTTATATTTTTTTGAAATAAACGCTTGGCCTTATTTTTGGGAAAGTCTTATTATTTTGGGACGTGTGGAGCAAGACGAGTCTCTTCTTGTAGTCCTACCTGATTTCCATCTCTGTCTCCTTTACCCTAACCAGAGGAAATGGCACTTAAATATTTTTGGGGAGGGCTTATTTTGGAGGGAGGTTATTTTTGGCAAAGGCTTATTTTAGAGCATGCGCTCAAAATCCTGATTGGGCTTATTATCGGGGGAGGTCTTATTTTTGGGGAAACAGTAGCATTGTAACAATATAGGTATTTTTCTTTGCATGGACTTAATTATAATTTGTGGAAATGGCTTCCCTATACACATAGTTCTTATTTGTATCCATCTCTTCTCCTCAGCTTTCCAGGAATAAAAAAACAGTATCTTGAGCCTTTTTGCATAATTTCTTTCCAACAGTTTATTCTATTTTGAATAGAATAAAACTGATATGGAAATAAAGCATGAGGGAATAGGAGTAAGTTGCCCTTTTCCACTGGATGGCTTAGCTGGTATGCAGAAAGTGTTCTGGGGTGAAATACAACTTTATGGAACAATATCATTTTGCATCAGAACAGCAGAAATAATTATGGTAGCTGCAGGTAGGGTAGCTGCAGCTGTAAAGTTATTGTGATCCCTACCCAAATTGTACTGAAGAGTAAAACCACAGTGTTTAAGTCTAAAGCTCAGGTATAAGAATCTTTGTTTTCCATTAAAGCAGTTCTTTATGTTGAGGTTCTTTCTAGATTGCAACTGCATATTTTGCCAAGGTCCACTGATTCAGTTGGACATGTTCTCTAATTCGCTATTATTAATTAGGAATAACAAAAAAAATCATTTGTATTCAAATAAACACAGAAAAATAATTAGATATGGTTCAAATTCTCACTCAACCATGAATTTCATTGGATAATGCAGTGCAAATCATCATTTATCTGCATCCCACAACCTGCAATTTTTTACTACAACTTGTTAAACCAATCCATTAGGATTGTATAGGTTAAACTTGGTGTTATGTATACGCCTTTGCTTGGAGCATGGACTTCTTAAGTTTCTTTAGATTTTACCCAACTTGAGGAGTTTTAGTTGCTGAATCAACCATGTCAATTTACGACTTATTTCAAGTGGGCAAGCCAATGAAAGCATTAACAAAAAGTAGGTCATTTTAAGGTTTGAAATGTTATTACTGTATCCTGATGTACATCTACTCAGCTAATTAGCAGCATGGAATCATGTTGGCATCTAACCTAACATAGATAAATAAATATAATTTTAAAAATGCTGCTGAAAAGTTAACCTAGAATATATAAATTCTTTAACTTAGAATGAGTCTAAGAAAGCTGGATGCAATAGGAAGAGGAGGAGCTTCAAGATCTGCAGACTCAGTACGTCATACAAGGACTAGAGTTAACCCGTTTCCTGACTGTTGGCCCCCTGTCAAGGAGAATATATATATTCTTTATTTCCATAAATAAACACCTCAACATTACACAACATTGCACATACTCACATTGGGTTGAGTTCATACTTAAGCTGTTATACAAGTGCTCAAAAATGATATTTTCAGGAATATATCATCAGGAATCAATACATCATTCAGGTTTATGCACTGCAGTTTAATTCTAAATAAAAGCCAAATATTTCTAAAAGATCCTGCACTTTCCCTCCTTAAATAGTAATTTTATTAAAGATTATAATTACAACAATAAAAATGAATACACATTTTTAAACTATAAAGATTTACAAAGTATAAAACAGAAAAAAGAAAAAAATAGGAGACTAGAAAAGAAAGAATATAATATAATAAAGAAAAGAAATATATATGACTTCCTGCCTTAATCACGTATAAATAATTTTAGCAACCTATGACCTCCTCTCAAAATAGCCACTTCACTTTTCCAATTGGATAAAATAAGGAGACCCAGAGAAGAAAAAAGCAGCGTGAAATTACTTTCCCTTCCCCCACCCTTGTACTCAAGCTGCAGATCCTGCAAGCTACAAAGAACTGTAGAAAGGATTTCCTTGATCTGCCTGGAATTCAGGCTCTCTGCCCAAGGGCTCTGGGAGAATTGAAATAATTAAGGTAAATTGGCAAGAAAAGTATAGGCGGAAGCATCAGAATGCTTTATTCTAAGAATGGGAGTCCTCCTTAAATCTGGTCCAAACCTCAGCTGAATTTAGGAATATTCCCTTCAACTGGAATAAAACCAGAATTGCCAGTGATCAGGAAAGGTTTAATCAGCTCAGCCAAACACATCCAAACAGGTCGACTGAGTCAGAAAAGCTGGGGGCAGAAAGAAGAGGAAGAGCCTATTATTCTGCAGACTCAGTCCTGGTTGGATCACTGAGAATTAACCCTTTCCTGTCAAGGAGAATGTTTTATTCTTTGTTGGTGTTCAATTGGGTAGTTATATGTAGATTCCCATTTTCTGACCCTTTAGATACACAAGGTTATTTTTTGGAGTGGGGGAAGTGTGCATCTCCTGAAAGGACATCTTAAAAGTAAATGGACATTGGCTTACCTGAAGGTCCGTTCTCTTTACGGGAGAGGCCAACGGTCAGGAAAGGGTTAAGCTCAGTTCTCCTAACCCTGGACTGAGTCTGCTCAAATGAAACTCCTCCCCTTCCTTCTGCCTCTTCTTTTTTGACGAAGGAGACGTTGCAGACTGATCGGCTGAGCTGGAAGAAGAAAAACAGATTACAAGCCCCCCCCACAGGACCGGGAGTAATACGAGAGGGACCGACTGTTGGCCCCTCCCGTAAAGAGAACGGACCTTCAGGTAAGCCAATGTCCATCCTTTACAGGGGGGCCAACGGTCAGGAAAGGGACATGCCAAAGCCCTGACCTAACGGGTGGGACTCTCCCGGGCCTGGACCAAAGGACCCGTGTGCACCCTCTGGAGCACCCTGCGGCCAAATACTGCATCTTCCAATGCGTAAACGTCCAGCTTATAGTGGCGGACAAACTGGGACGAGGAAGACCAGGCGGCAGCCTGACAAACCTCCTCCAAGGAGGCCTGGGAGGCCCAGGCCGCGGACGTAGACGCACTCCAAGTGGAAAGTGCCATAATCCGCGGCAGAACCGGCAAGGCTAGGGAGTGATAAGCCTGTGCAATGGAGGCCCGAACCCACCTTCCCAAAGTAGGGGCAGACACCTTTAATCCCATGGTCGCTGGCTGGAAGGAGACGAAGAGGCTCTCCGACTGCCGGAATCCGGCCGTACACTTGAGGTAAATCCGAAGGGCCCGACGCACATCAAGAGTGTGCCAGGCCTGCTTCCTCCCCCCAGAGGGGTTGGGGTAAAAATTTGGTAAAACTAATTCCTGCACCCGGTGAAAGGATAAATTAACCTTGGGAATGAAGGTGGGATCTAGGCAGAGAACAACCCGATCACGGTGGAAGATGCAAAGGTCACTCCTGATGGACAGGGCCCTGAGCTCTGATATGCGGCGGGCCGAAGTAATGGCCACTAAGAAGGCCACCTTGTAAGAAAGAAAGCAGAGACCCACCGACCGCATCGGCTCTAAGGGCCCACAGGAGAGAGCCGTGAAGGCCTTAGGGAGGTCCCAGGTAGGGAAACGGTGAAGGGTGGGAGGGCGGATATTGGTGACCCCTTTAAGGAATTGTCGTATCAGCGGGTCGTGGGAGAGGGACCGTCGAGCCCCACAAGAGAGTATGGTCGCTAAAGCAGCTACTTGCCTGCGAAGTGTATTGGGAGACAATCCCTTGTCCAGTCCATCCTGAAGGAATTCAAGAGCACGTATAGTAGATGCGGTGGCTGCTGTGATGGATCTGGATGAGCACCAATGATGGAACGACGCCCACGTGGAGTCATAGATCCTGGTAGTCGAAGGCCGCCTGGCCGCCTGCAAAGTAGCCACGATCCGGGAGGGGACGCCCTTACCCCTCAGAATATGCCGCTCAAGCGCCAGGCAGTCAACTGGAGCCACCCAGGATCCGGGTGGACCAGAGACCCCTGGCTGAGCGCTGCTGGATCCGGAGGCAGTCGCCACGGAGGAGCCACCGAGAGGGCCCATAGGTCGGCGTACCAGGGACGGCGAGGCCAGTGGGGGGGCGATGAGAATGCCCTCTCGTCCAGAATCTTCCGGATCACTTTGGCCATCAGTGGAAGCAGAGGAAAGGCGTACAGCAATTCCGCTGGCCAGCGTCCACTGTACCCAGAGTAGCTCCCCAGCCCTGAAGGCTTGCGTCCATAGTCACTATCTGAAGGTGACGGACTCAGAATTCCCTACCCTTGGACAAGGCGGGGGAGAGCCACCAAAGAAGGAATCGACAGGCTTGGGGAGGGAGGGGAATCCTGCACCCCGAGGAGCTCGTCCGAGCCCGCTGGTGCGGAAGAAGGACCCACTGCAGGGGCTTGCAGTGGAGTTGTGCCCAAGACACAATGCCTATGCACGACACCATCCTGCCCAGGAGCTGGGAGAATAGCTTCAAGGGGCACAACCCCATGGAGCTGACCTGCCGCACCAGAGACCGCAAGCTGGTCCGGCGCTCCTGGGAAAGAAAGACCTTCATCTGACGGAAATCTATTACCGCCCCCAGGTGTTGGATGTGAGTCACCGGAATCAACTGGCTCTTTGCCCTGTTGACTGAGAAACTGTGGCTGTCCAGGACCTGGAGGATGGTCTGCAGGTCCTGGTGCGCTAGACTCTGGATGTGGGACATGATAAGGAGATCGTCCAGGTAGACCTGGACCCTGGCATCGACCGCAGATGGGCTGCCAGCACTGCCATCAATTTGGTAAACACTCGGGGAGCCGAGGCCAGAGCAAATGGAAGAGCGCAGTATTGATAATGAAGAGTCACATGACAGAAGCAGAGAAACTTTCTGTATACTGGGTGAATGGGGACGTGTAGGTAAGCCTCCGTCAAGTTGATTGACGAGAGGTAATCCCCCTCCCGAATCCCCTCCAGGATGGAGTGGAGGGACTGTATCTTGAACCGGTGGTAAGGGATCCACCGGTTCAAGGACTTGAGGTCCAGAATGGCGCTCCAGCCCCCCGACGATTTCTGAACCACGAACAGGCGTGAGTAAAAGCCCTGTTCGCGTTGGTCCTGAGGTACAGGTTCTATGGCTCGAATCTGGAGAAGATGTTTGATGGCCGAAATGAGAAGGAGCTTCCTCGACCGGTCCCTTGAAGAGGGGCACTGGAGAAATCGGGTCAGGGGGCTGGAGAGAAACTCCAGGGAGAGGCCGAAGCCGACTGTCTCTCTCACCCAAGGGTCCGTTGAAAAAGCCTCCCACTGGCTGGCGTACAGAGCCAGGCGGCCCATGATGGGAGGCTCGGACCTGCAGTCAGCGGGAGCGCCTGTAGGGATGGCTTCTGGCCCCCCAGCTGGGGCGCCAAAAGAAACCCCTGCTGGAAGGGTTGGGCTGCCTGTCCTGCTGCCTATTCTGCCGGAAAGGGAAGAAGCGGGGGCCCCGCATCCTGGAGTAAGAGGCCTCCTGTCCCCGAAAGGGCTGACCAGAACTTGGACGGTTGTCGGATCTCCGTGATAAGGGAGGCAAATATTTGCGTCCTTTGACTCCGCCAACCAGGGTTCTAGAGGAGGACCAAAAAGAGACTTGCCCTCATACGGGGAGGACGCTAAGCGCCACTTACTTTTGGCGTCCGCCTGCCACTGGCAAAGCCAGAGTAGACGCCGCGATGTAATGGTAGAGCCGATGGCCTTAGCCAAAAATTGAGAAGCATTCAGCATGGCATCAGCAGTGTATTCAAGGGCGGTCGCCATCTTATTGAGATCCTGATGAGATCGCAGATCAGAGGCTGGAAGGCGCTCCTGGAGTTGTCTAAGCCACATCAGACATGCCCTGGAGAAAAAGGAAGCTGAGGAAGAAGCTTTAATAACTCACGATGCCGCCTGGTGGGAACGATTGAGAGAATGTTCCAATCACTTGTCCTCTGGGCGGAGGCAGTCCTCAGGAGGTCCTGTGGGAATGGAAATGGAAGAAAGACCCAAGATAGGAAGGTCAACCTTTAGCATCTGGAGGAAAGCAGAGAAATCAGACTCGACATTATAAATTCGATGGTCTAAGGCCGAAGGATTGGGCCCGGAAACTGGGGCTGTCCACTGCCTGTTAACCACATCTTTAAACATTTTGGGAGCAGGAACGTCCTCTGTCACCATGCTAGGCTCCTCAAAGAGGGATGAGGATGTGGAAGGAACCCCCTCAGGTATAGGTTTTGTAAGCCCCAGTCTAGTAGTCATTTTCGCCTTGTGCAAGAGGGAGTGGAACATGTGGGGCTTGAAGAGCCCTACAAATGCGGGCTGATCGGGAGGCAAATCCTCATCCTCCGACATCTCTAGCTCCCATTCACCTCTGCATCCCCAGCCAGAGAATCATGGCCTTGAGTCGGAACAGCGTAGTCTCGTATGGGAGATAGAGACAGTACAGAAGACCGATGGTCCCCTTGAGAGCCAGAGAATTCAGATACCCAGGAGGCTGTTCTGCGTTGAAATTCTGCTGAAATGCCCTTTGCAATAGCCTCCTGGATCATGATAGTCAGATCTTGGGGTAGCTGGGGTGGTGAAGCCTGAAGTTGAGAAGGCCCGGGTTGAGGTTGAGGGGCCAAGGGAGGATCCTGGGAAGGAGAATCCTGGGAGGGAGGTTCCTGCACTGAGGCAGGGGCCGCTGGCTGAGGGGTAACTGTAGCAGGCTGAGGAGTGAGGATTGGGGCCTGAGGATCTGAAGGAGAAGGAATGGTCCCAAACAGGAGAGCTGCTACCCCTTCCTGCCTGATAGAGGTGTCTCTATCTGGAGACCAGGCTTGAGTTGGATCAGGGATAGGATCAGGGACAGGATCAGGCCTAGGAATAGAAGGGAGAGCTGGACTAGTCAAGGGAGAAACCCTTGTGGGAGTGGAAGAAGCCAGGGTAGATCTGGAAGCCACCTTAACAGCCTTCTGGATGGCCTTCTCCATGGCCTTAGGTCTCCCTTCTGGGCTGTTTTAGAGGGAGGCCGAGGAGTGACATAACGAGGCTTTTTGGATGCCTGGGTAGAGGGTGGCCCAGGAGAGGGATCCCTTGAAGAAGAGGAGGGAAGGTTCCGCTTGGAGGATTCCCGGGTCGGAGGGGCATCTGCCATCTTGAATTACCAGAATGAGGGCTTGGTAGGCCTCTATTGAGCCTTGTGGCACACCCCAAAATGGCCGCTGGTTGCAGCGCAATAAGGAGACTCCCTGGGGAAGGCAATGGAAGGGCTCAGGTGAAAACTAAGACCCAACAATGCAGCCATCTCTTGCCCCCCCCAGGCTGGAAATTCTTACCGCTGGTCCGGTAGACGAGGGAGGAGGTGCCGGCCACCCATGGCCGTTCCGCGCCAATCAGCTGTTTGGCGGCTCGATATAAAGCTGCTACTGCTGCCACCGCAAGGCCTCCGGAGGCTCCGATTTCAAAAAAAAAGTTTTTTGCAGCGATGCAGCAAATAGAGGTTGGGCGTGTGGGGTGCACCCACCAGGGATGCCCAGAGACCAGCCGCTGGCCCCACCGGGCCACGATCCTAGCGCGTTCTGTCCGGAGCTTGCTGCGCTGAGTCAGGCTCTGAAAGTGAAAAAAGGCCTAAGAAAACCTCTGCATGAAGCGGGCATCAGCGGTTTCTGGCGTGAGCCGTTCACGCTGGAAAGGCTCATCAGAAGATTGGGAGCCTGCCTACTGACTGGCCAAGAGCCTCAGCTGGCCTAGGAATCCTCCCTCCAGCTGGAAAAAGGCCAGAAGTGTGTTTAAAAAATTTTTAAACATGGAGCTCAGCCGAAAGAAGTCCAACTAGGACGACTGAGTCAAAAGAGCTGAAGAGGCAGAAGGAAGGGGAGGAGTTTCGTTTGAGCAGACTCAGTCCAGGGTTAGGAGAACTGAGCTTAACCCTTTCCTGACCGTTGGCCCCCCTGTAAAGGAGAACTACTCAGATAGAACTCTTATCTGAGAAATACAATACCCCAATATTTCAGAAGTCAAGTAGAATGAATGGCAAGAGACCCCAGAAAAAGTTCTGGCTGGCTGGCTGATGTTAAAAGTTTCCAACTGATATAAACAAAATTTTACAGTAATTATGAAAAAAGATATGCAGTGATAATAATTACCGTATGTTAAATAAACACTTTAAAACATGGGATAAGTGATAAAGGATTAAAGTAGACAAAAATATAAGGTGATGCAATGAATTTTGCTATAAATATTGTGAAACATTAGATCCATTATTCAGGAAAAGTTGTGATTATGGCTGCTTAAATAACTTCCTCTTAATATCCCAAAGTCAATATGAGGAAAAAATAAATATGATAGTAATATAAATATTAGAAAAAAACAAGTTTTATTTTAATACTATCATTATCCATTTTTAGTCATAAGTTGAAGAATTTCACTGGAGGATATCTCTGTGAGAAAATGAATAAGAAGGGAATAGTGATCACCTTCACAGAAATAAACTTCCGTATCCAAAGGAGAAATTATACACTTAAGAATAACCAAGGCATTCAATAATTTTAAATTTCTAATATAATTTATTATAAGAGGAAAGTAACTGTGTGGGAAATTAGAAAAATAATTCAAGTAAAAAAAACTGGCCAACTACATGACGCCAATGAAAAACCCAACAAATAAGCACACTCAAAAAATAACAAGCTCCACAATTAATAGAAGGATTGAAAGATTTATTTTTGTCTCCATATTAAAATGGACTCAAAGAAAGCAAGATCTTGGCTCCTCAGTCATTCTCAGAATAAATTTTGAAGAACTTAATCTTGCATAAAGCTATAAAAAAATCCTTTACAAAGATAATAGACAAACTAATAAGGTAGGAGCTCTAATTATTATTAATTATGATTTATTTAGAAACTATCTGTCTACAGGACAATTAAGGTTTTTCCATAGGACGTCATAAAGAAGAAAACTGAACAAGCCATCATCCCTAGCATCTGTATTCCTATTCCTAAGGCTTTTTCTGTTTCTGTTCGGCTTCCACAATTCCCTTCCTCTACAGCAGGTGTCAAACTTGAGGCCTGTGGGTTGGATACCTCACGTGCTGGCCCCGCCCCCACCTGGTTTACTGAAGGGGGAAAAAGTCCCAATACATCTTGTGATGCCGCCATGATGACATGAGTTTGACACCCCTACTCTAGAGTTAAAATCTACATCTCCAAGTATGAAGGATTTTACAGTATAAAAAAAGATAGGAATGACAGAGAATATAGTAGTAACAATGTGTCAGCCTCCTGATATACTTTACTTTAGTTTCGGGACACAACTCAAGGCGGAGTTGGTGGGAGGGGGAATGGGATGATTTTAATATATACGCTTCGCGCCTTTTTGCTCAGTCTTGGAATTCCTTTCTACCATTTTCTCTAACTTTCTCCAGTA
>JANHFM010019588.1:0-11343 GCA_032468115.1 Grayia smithii | reverse complement strand
GGTCCCTCGGGTGTGGAGGTTGGTGGGCGTGGCCAGCTGGCGATCGCTACCAGATTGCCGAACCAGCCTCGGTATCCGCTACCGGATCGCGCGATCCGGTGCGATCCGGTAGCATTTCACCCCTGCAGCTAGGTCTCGATAGGGACATACGTCAAGTGTGTGCTTACCGGGGATTACCGCCAAAGTTAGGGGAATGGTTTAAGGCTGCAATAGACCTAGATGTCACTCTTCGAGATCTTTGGCCAAAGGGGGACGGTATTGCCGGATTCCAACGACGATCTGGGGATAGAGCCCCTATGCCTAGCGGTCCTCAGAGTGGTAAACCACGTGAGATAGGTAATCGGAAACCGTCGTTTAAATGTTTCCGGTGCAATCAACCGGGACACAGAGCTGCCAATTACCCATTTCCACCAGCTTATACATCTGGAATATCAACACCCAACCCGAAGGATACCGCTAAACTACGAGCTACCAAAGACAGGGGCCGGACACCGTTGAAGGGCCTCGATGGTTCAGAAAAGAATACCTCAGGTGGAGGGAGTCTGAGGGAGGAGACAATCCACGGGCTTGCAGTGGTGCCAGATGATAGCGAAGACGACGATTTGGAGGACCCCATGGTAAGTGGTCCAGTACACCCCTTTGTAATATCAGTAACCCTAGTCAATGTACGTAAGGGACAGAAATCTGGACAAGGAGCATTAATAGATTCCGGGTGCACTAGGTGTTTGATTCAAAGATCTGTCGCCGAAGCACTAGCTTTAAAGATTAGACCTTTAAAGAAGCCCATCGTTTTCAAACAGATGGACAGCTCTATTTTGGGAGGCAAGCTGGCCACCCATGTTATGGAACTAGTTCAACTAGAGATAGGTAAGCACTATGAAACTATACGTTTCATTGTGGTAGATACCATGATCGAACCCCTTATTTTGGGACTGACCTGGTTAGATAAATGGCGCCCTGTGATCTGGTGGAAGGGGGGGTATCGCAGGATACGATTAGAGATGGGCCCAGAACCATCTGCAGAGGAACAGGAGGTGGACATGGGGAAGGTCAATAGAGAGGAATCCTCACCCCTGAGCAAGGAGGGATTCCCTAGTATATATAATGATTTAATAGCAGTACATAGCGAGGAGGAATGTAATATTCTAACTCCTCATAGGACTACAGACTGCGCCATTGAATTATTACCCGATGTTAAACTACCTTGTCCTCGAATGTACTCCATGACCCCGAAGGAGTTGGTAGAACTTAGAGCATATATAGACAAAAACCTAGAGCGAGGATTCATCCAGCCCAGTAGATCACATATGGCTGCTCCAGTCATGTTCCGTGAAAAGAAGGACGGGGGTCTCAGGCTATGTGTGGATTTTAGAGGCCTGAATGCGGTGTGTGTGGAACATCTTTACCCGCTTCCATTGATAAAGGATCTGTTGGCTGCTCTGTCAATGGGTAAAGTGTTCACTAAATTAGATTTGCGGGAAGCATATCATAGAGTAAGGATTAAAGCTGGAAACGAGTGGAAAACAACCTTCAATTGTCCACTTGGTAGTTTTCAGTATAGAGTCATGCCTTTTGGATTGCAGGGAGCACCCGCTGTGTTCATGCAAGTAATCAATAGTGTACTTCATGAACATTTGTATAGAGGCATTTTAGTATACCTGGATGACATTTTAACATACAGCGAGTCTATGGAAGAACATGTACGACTAGTTCGTCAGGTGCTAAAGAAGTTATTAGATGCACACCTTTTTATTAAACTGTCTAAGTGTGAGTTCCATAAGAACACTATAGATTATCTGGTATATCGCATATCCAATACAGGGATAGAGATGGACCCCTGTAAGGTGCAATCGGTGGTGGAGTGGCAAGCTCTGGGAACTAGGAAAGTGTTACAAAGCTTCCTAGGCTTTGCCAACTTTTATAGGCAGTTTATCCCTGTATTTGCCCAGGTGGCGCTACCACTGACTGAGCTATTAAAAACTAAGTCATGTGGAGGGAGGATACGGCCGACACGTCCTCTAGAGTGGACAGAGACCGGTCAGGAAGCGTTTAACAAACTAAAACAACTGTTTATATGAGAACCCGTTCTCAAACACCCAGACCCCACGCAACCCTTCGTGGTGCAAGTGGATGCCTCCGATGTGGCTGTCGGCACAGTTTTATTACAAGCTAACAGGGAGGGGTCTTTACAACCGTGTGCTTATACCTCACGCAAGCTCACACCAACGGAACGTGGGTGGGCGGTATGGGAAAAAGAGGCGTTTGCCGTACGCTGGGCCTTACTTACCTGGAGGCATCTCTTAGAAGGATCTACACACCCATTCGAAATCTGGACTGATCACCAAAATCTAGAGGCGTTACAAAAGCCCTGAAAACTGTCTCCCAAGCAGGTTAGGTGGGCCCAATACTTTCAACGCTTCAATTTCAAATTGAAGTATATACCCTCCGGACATAACTTTCTGGTGGACATGTTATCACGATTACCGCAGTATAAAAGTAAACGGGAGGAGGTGGTACAAGCAATGGTACGTCCTCGCCAGATGGCAGCCCAAAGTACTATTACTCAGACAACCTATGATAGGCAGAACGAACTGCAGCAATCTATGATAGATGATCCTTGGCTACTGAAAAACAAAGCTATTGTACATTTTCAGAGAGGATTAGCATGGAAAGGGGGGAAGATATATGTTCCACTGACAATGCGTAACAAGATCCTTAGCAGATGTCACAATGAAAAAACAGCAGGACATTTTGGTTTTGTCAAAACGTTACATTTAGTAAAACGCCAATTCTGGTGGCCTCGTCTGAGAGTGGATGTAAAAGACTACACCACTTGGTGTACTGTATGCGCGATGGCAAAACCCAGAATAGGAAAACCTCCGGGGTTATTGCAAGCAGTGGCCAACCCCAGACAACCATGGGATGAGATAGCCATGGATTTTATTGTTGATTTGCCTGATAGTAGTGGCTATACTGTAATTTGGACGGTCATAGATCTTTTTTTGAGACAAGCTCATTTTATTCCCTGCAAGGGACTGCCATCAGCACGGAGGCTAGCTATTCTGTTCCTTCAACTTATTTACTGATTGCACGGGGTTCCTCGTAAAATCATATCAGACCGGGGGGTCCAATTTACAGCCAAATTCTGGTGTACATTTCTCAAGATAATTGGATCATCTCAGGGCCTTAGCTCAGCATACCATCCCAGTACTAACGGGGCTGCTGAGCGAGCTAATGCCATGATAGAACGCTACCTCTGGAGCTATGTCTCATACCAGCAGATGGACTGTTCTGACTTCATCCCATTCGCGGAGGTAGCGTATAACAATACTGTACACCGAAGTACCGGCTTCAGTCCCTTTCAGGTGGTCACAGGAAGAGAGTTTGTACCAATACCCGTACTAAACATGTTATCAACAGGTACATGTTCCCCCTCTGACTGGGGTGACAAAATTAGTGAGTGTTGGAGACAGGTAGAACAATCACTAACCGAGGCCTTAAAAGAATACAAAATAGGAGCTGGTCAAAAATTACAAACACAACCAACATATAAGGTGGGCGACCGCATATACCTGTCCACTAAATACCTGAAACTAAAAATACCATGCAAGAAACTGGGCCTGAAATACATCGGACCCTTCATCATCACTAAAATCATAAATCTGGTAACTGTAGTCCTTCGGTTACCACCTCTTTTGGGGAAGGTCCACCCCGTATTTCATTGTAGCTTATTAAAACGGGTAGAAACCCACCCAATAACGGGGCCTGGACCAGTTAAAAACGACCACTATGAGATTACAGATATATTCAATGCAAAAAAGGTCAAGGGACGTCTACAATATCTTGTATTGTGGAAGGGCTATCCCTATACCGAGGCATCCTGGGTTGATAAAGACGATATAAAGGCACCCCGCTTACTGAACCGGTTCTACAAAAAATACCCTTGGAACTAACTCTCTATTCTTCTATCCTTTCCAGAAAGGATCCTGGTAGAGGGGGCCGCATGTCACGCCGAGAAGCCGGGCTCGACAATTCTCACACACAATACACACACACGTCGCGCATATACACAGGGGGGAGGATAGGTTGCACCCAGGTGTTGGTGGAGGGAACACATCTGCACAAGCCCACCTACCCACGCACGAAGCAGAAACGCAGCCGCCGAGCAGCCCGACAAACAACCTGGCCTCAATGAATGACGTAACGGAGCTGCGCCTACCGGACAGCTGGAAAGGGGCGCGGCACAGCACAGGTAGTTTAAAAATGAACGGGATCACAGTAAATGCCAATGCTGGTTTAGAGCGGGCCGCACTCCTGCGTTAACCCACTGCTGAGAAAATAAACCACAATACTATCTACATGTGTGACTTTTTGTCCGGCGGAGAATGCAGCTGAGAGGTATAACCTTCTTTTATACTTCCACCATATATGTGCAATCTATTGCCTAATAGCATAAATTTTAAAGCGAGGATTAACTTATACTTTCTCATACCATAGATAGGCATGCCACCCAAATCTCAAGAAGCTCTGATACTAATAATTCAATTTTTTAAATCAGATTTTTCATTCATCTCTTTTATTGTGTTGTGTGGCATAGAAAACCTTTTCTAAATACTTCCAAAAGACATTTAGTGCTGAGCTTGTCAGACATCACAGAAGAGAGTTAGGGACGGGAGAGAACTGACAGGTAATTTTGTGGCAACAGCTGGTAATGTGAATGGTGAAAATAAATGTAAAAGGTTGGCTTTTAAATGAAAAAAGAGGAGTGTGGTGGCTTATCTGGTTAGGATGCTGGGTTGGAATTTAGCAAGCCTGCATTTGAGACCTGAGTATGGCGGGGTGAGCTCACACTATTCGCTCAAACTCCTTGATGGGGACATGAAAGGAACCCCCTTGGGCATCCTCCGGGCAAATATGATGTTACCAGCTAAACCTTTCAACCCAGAAGTGCCTTAAAAGTGCTCCCAGCATGAAAAGGACAGAGCAGTGAGAAAGGCTGAAGCACATACAAGTTTGGAAAATAACATGCGTGCAGGAATCTACTGTAATATTTAATAGCACAGAAGACAAATTGGTAGAATATTGGGCAATAACTTCAAAAGATAAAAAATAATCTTCTAAACTTTTTTGTGTGTAAAATTTCCAGTTTGGTTATAATTTATCATATAATTAATTTCAAGTAGTTCAGTTTAGTAGTTGTCATCCATTGTTAAATGCCTGGGAGCAAAGTGAATTATCTATTGCTTCGTATGTCAACTTGAAGGACTGAATGGGGCATCTATCTATGTATGCATGAACTGCGTATTACTGGGTTTTCATTCTTCTGGAACATTAATCTATATAAATTTTTCAGCAATGGATATACATTATAAGGACAAAAGCATTTCTATAAACACAACTGTATATTTATTAGGCAAGTTGCAGAGTGGGGAACAGTAATGTCAAGACATGCCCACCAAGTGGTTCTGCTTGTCATTTTTATTAAATAAGGGGATATATTTTAACTTCTATTTCTATTTCCTATGGATAGAATTCCCAAATAATTGTGCTCTTTAGATTTTCTATATTAGTGCTTTTCAATAAGGTAGAATTAAGAGGGGTAATAAATCCAATGGAAGAAAACTGGTGAAAAGAACAAGAAAAATAATATTACCTACTTTAAAAATTACGCTCTGACCATTAATTTCACATATCTGGTTCAAAGAGGTATGTTTGTATATGTGTTTGTATATGTGCTATCTACTGTATAGCATACAGAGAGTGAAATATCTACAGACGTATATTCCTTTGAGTTTCAGCAGGCAGCAGTTTATAACAGACTCTGGATCAGAAGCTAAGGAGGATCAATTCTGTGGGGTACTTGATGCTCTTTGAGCTTGTTGGTTTTCTTACAGACAGTTCATTATCAAACTAACATCATCAGTGAGTGCACCTAGTTTGGTAATGAAATATCTGCAAAAAACAAAAAACATTAAGTTCAGAGAGTACCAAGGACCTCACACTTTAATCCTGAGCTACAAATATTCTCTTCTATCAGGATCAACTTTAGAAAATACTTGGATGGAAATCTCCAGAATATAAGGATTAAAGGTAAACTGGGAAAACATTGACAAAACATTTCCATACTGCTGTCAAGTAAACTGTAAGCGATATGTTTCAAGTAGTTACCAAAAGTTGAGCTTGCCTTGAAAGAGACTTTTTGAATCAGACTGATAGAAAAATGAGCAGCACGCCAAGAATAATATTCAGATCTTATTTCCTTATTTTGCTACATGATATATAAACAATTTGAAAATACCATTTCCGTGTACAGCTACCTTGATAGGTTAGGTTAAAAAACAGTGAATGTCTAAACAGAGTGTCAGATCCTTATCACATTGGTGCCTGAGTATCTTTCTTGCATTTTACTTATATTGGTTGCATAACTAGATATTTGGCCATAAGCACTATACAGTAGATGAAATCTGCATCTTTAAACCAATGATAGCTTACAATCAGGCATGCCAGATGAATATTAGTTTAAACAGGTCAATCACAGATGCCTATCTCTGGAAAATTTGGTATATAAAATTGGATTTACTTATAAAAGGCTATAATTAGGTTTGGTTTTTTTAAACAGAAAGAATAAAATACCATTTTAAAGATTGGATGGTTGGAATAAGTAAATTAAACTACAGTTTTTAAAACATGTTTTAATTTTATACCACAGGTTTATTATTATAAAAATAATACAATAGAAAAAAGGGCAATAAAAATAAAATAAAAACCTCAAAGGAGACTCCAAATATGGAAATCTAATATGGTATATGCAACATAATTCAATTTATTGTCTTTAAACAAAAACATGTATTAATAGAAGCTTATTTTTCTTTAGTATTTAATAATTAAATAAAGGAATAGTGGCATTTCAGCTTATAAGAAACCTATACACTTAATCCAGCTGTTACTTATTGCAAAAATACATTCCTGACAGAGCTACCCAAATTCTCCTCAAACATATCTGTTGAAGAGAAGCCCATATTCTCTAGGTATATGATTCTAACATTCAAATGCTCTTTTTTTAGGAAGTTTGTAAAATTTATCTGAATCAACATTCCTGTAATTTAAGTTTATCATTCTATTTTCATGTATTGTGGAGTGGCAGAGGACAAGTCCTCAAATTTTCTGTATGCCTCTTTTCAGATATTTAAAGAGTGATATCACATTGTCCTCATTCTCCTTTCTCAAAGCTAACCATTTCAGGTTCCTTAATTTTCTTTTAAAAGAGCTTACATTTTTGAATCTTGGTAGTTTATGTTGTCCTTCTCTAAACCTATTCTACTTTCTCAAATTCCTCCTTAACAGTGATAAGCAGAACTAGCTATTATGCTTAATACAGACTATCAATGCAGAAAGAATTAAATGAGCCTTCCTATGATTTATTGATCATATAGCCCCAAATTGCCTTTTTCTGCAAACTGTTGACCTATGTTCTAATTGTAATATATCATTTATAAATAAAATATTAGGAAATATCTCATAATCCATTTTTCCATTAGGAAATACTAGCATAAAAAGCCATGGGATTTCTTCTTGCAATTTTTTGCTTTTCTGGTCTTTTACACTTCTAGTTAAATGATATAAATTCTCTGGATGATCTTGGAAAAGACACTTTTCACTCTTTACATATTAATTTAGACATTAATCTTCTGAGACTAATATAATTTCCCCCCATATCATGGCTTCTACTGTGTCTGCTTATATGCAAAAGTGTATGGAGGACATCAGTGTTCCTAAGACTTTTGTCATATGAGCAAATGAGAAATCTTGGATGTCACAGGAAGTCTGTGTGATGTTGAAGGTGAGAAACACTGCTTTCAAATCAAGTGATGTGGCAGCACTTAGAATAGCAAGAGCTGATTTGAGACATTCTAAAAAAACAGCAAAGCGGGCATATAGTCAGAAAGTACAGAACTTCTTTCAAAATCCTATGTAGTCGAGACGTATGTGGCAAGGTATTAGGGTCATTTTATAAGACAGCTTTCCTGACATGTAAGGGTAACACAGATTCTCTAAACAAGCTAAACATGTTTTTTGGATGGTTTGAGACCACAAACAACATTCCAGCAAGGAAGGCTGTTCCCCTCTCTGATGAGCAGGCAGGCAGGTTTGATAAAATTGCTGTTTGGAAGATCCTGTGGAAAGTCAATACTCAGAAAGCTGTTGGTCCAGATAATATCCCTAGGTGAGTATTTAAGGAGTGTGCTGACCAGCTGGCCACTGTTATCACAGACATCTTCAATGTCTTGTTGCATCAGGCCATGGTTCCATCATGTTTTAAGACTGCCATCATTGTACCAGTGCCCCAAAAAGCTATACCATGCCTTAATGATTACCATCCAATTGCACTCACTTCCATTATGAAGACGTGTTTTGAGAGATTGGACTATATGGTTTCATGCCTTCCCCCTAAATTTGACTCATTACAGTTTGCCTATCAGAAAAACCGCTTTAAAGATGATGCACTTTCCTATGTGCTTCATCTTAACTTGGCACACCTGGAGGAGAAGAATACTCATGTGCGAATGCTGTTTCTTGATTTTAGTTCGGTGTTCAACACAATCATTCCTCAGCATTTGGTGAACAAACTGGGCATATTAAGTTTTAATACTCCTTTATTTAATTGGATACTGGATTTCCTTACTGATAGGCCCCAGTTTGTATGAGTTGGAAGAAAAGTTTCCAATTCCATCTTCTTGTGTAAAGGTTCCCCACAGGGCTGTATCTTGAGTCTGTTCACCTTGATGACCCACAAATCTGCTACAAATCATATTGTGAAGTATGTGGATGACATGGCAATGGTGGGTCTTATCCAGGATGACAATGAAGATGCTTATAGGGAAGAAATGAAGGCTCTGGTGGACTGGTGCAATAAAAGGAGTGTTGGTTCTTACCTGACACACACCTTCTCGTTGGTTGGAGACATCATCCAGGCATGGGTGGTGCTCTTTCTTCAGCTTGTAGGACTGAGCCCGTCAATTAAATTAAGCCCCGCCTCTGCTGATTAGCTCCGCTTTTCGTGAGGAACGGTGACAGGCTCGGTGTGTTGGAACATAATGGAGGTAGAATATAGAAAAGAACACAGAGAAGGATAGAGAAAAATCTAATCAGACCAGACAAGGAAGGGAGGGGCTGGATGATGTCTCCAACCAATGAGAAGGTGCGTGTCAGGTAAGAACCAACGCTCCTTCTCCGTTATGGCTGGAGACATCATCCAGGCATGGGACATACCAAAGCCAATGTCCCCACAAAACGGGAGGACCAATGTCTGGTCCTAGCTATGCTCCCTAGAAACTACTTGTTGCAATACTCTGCGCCCAAAGGCGCTTCAGCCGAAGCGAACTGGTCAACCTTGTAGTGCCTGATGAAAGGCGACGGCGTGGTCCAGGTCGCAGCTCTGCATATTTCCAGCAGAGGAGCCTGGGTGGCCCATGCTGCGGAGGTGGCTGCACTGCGTGTTGAATGAGCCGTAATATGCCCTGGACAAGGCAAGGAACGAAGGTCATAAGCTGTGGATATAGTGTGGCAAAGCCATCTAGCAATGGTTGAAGATGAGACTCGTTGACCTAGTGCAGTTGGTGAGAAGGCAATAAATAAAGACTCCGAACGCCAAACGATAGCCATATGTTTGATATACACTTTCAGGGCCCTGCGGACATCTAGAGTGTGCCATCTGCATTCCAGTGAACGTATCGGATTTAGACAGAAGTTCGGCAAAACAAGTTCCTGCGCACGATGAAAGGTGGAATTCACTTTCAGAAGAAATGAGAACCACTCAATCCGTGTGAAAAATGCAGAGATCCGGATGCACGGACAAGGCAGCCAATTCAGACACCCTCCTGGCAGATGTGATCGCCACTAGGAAGGCTACCTTAAGAGTTAAATGCCGTAAACTTGAGGACCGGAGAGGCTCGAACGGAGAGCCTGTGAGCGAATTTAATACAATGGACAGGTCCCAAGTGGGATACCTATGGACTGGTGGAGGTCGCAAATTCGTACCTCCATGCAGGAATCGCCGAGCCTTGGGAAGTCGAGACAGAGGAGTGGTTGAGTTAGAGTGTAAGACCATAGATAAGTCCACCACCTGACACCGGAAAGTGTTCAAGGTAAGACCTCTATCCAAGCCATCTTGCAGGAATTCCAGAATGAGCTGAATGGAGGTGTGTAGGGGATCGACCGCATGAGATCCACACCAGTGAGAGAAAGACCACCAGGTCGCTGCATAAATACAGTTTGTGGATGGCCGTCGGGCCGCCAACAGAGTCCGAATGACCCTAGATGAGAAATTATCCACCCTTAAATCACGCCGCTCAATCTCCATGCGGTCAATTGTAGCCAATGGGGGTCTGGATGAAAGATTTCCCCTTGGCTGAGTGATATCGGAAATACTGGAAGCCGCCATGGAGGAACTATCGATAACAACTGTAGATCGGCGAACCACGATTGATGAGGCCAGTGGGGTGCTACGAGGATGATTTCCGCCCTCTCCTGGAGAACCTTCCTGATGGCTTGCGGAAGCAATGGCATGGGCGGAAAGGCATATAACAGCCCTCTGGGCCACTGGCACCATAGAGCATCGACCCCTTCGGCTCCTTGAGACAGAAAACGGGAGAATCTGTTCAACTGGGTGTTCTCCGGGGTCACAAAAAGATCTACTGATGGCACTCCCCGCTGAGTGGCCAGCTACCAGAACAGCTCCGGGTCCAAGCACCACTCTGACTGATCCAGAGTCTGTCGGCTGAGCCAATCTGCTGTTATGTTTGACTCCCCGGAAATATGTTCCGCCGTCAATGACAAAAGGTGGCGTTCTGACCACAGAAGTAGACAGCGTGTTTCCTGCATCAGTGAGGTTGACTTGGTTCCTCCCTGTCGATTTATGTGTGCCTTGACGGACATGTTGTCTGTCAAGACCAACACATTTGTTCCGGACACCAGATGATGAAATTGCTTGAGGGCCAGGTAAACAGCCTGCAGTTCCAACCAGTTTATCGATCTTCACACTTCGCTGGCCGACCACATTCCCTGGGCAACGCTGGATCGGATGTGAGCCCCCCAGCCTGTCAGGCTGGCGTCGGTAGTCAGGATGATCTGATGACAAGATAGGAAGTCCCGTCCTCGGTCCAACGCCTGAGACCTCCACCAATGTAGGGACCGGACCACTGCAGGCAGGACAAACACCTTTGCCGGAGACGATGCCTTGCCGGACCTCTGAAATGGCAAGAGGAACGAGACGTTGGTCTTACCTGAACGTTCGTTCTCTACGTGCTGCGAGAGAGTCCTAGCAGTGGGTAATATGCTCTCTTG
>JANHFM010019439.1:0-11355 GCA_032468115.1 Grayia smithii | reverse complement strand
GTAAACTGGCACATTCTGGGAAAACCCGAATCTGAGAGTTCTGGGTTTTCCCACAGGATATCAAAACCCCCCAAACCATCTCCTCCCTCCTCCGACGGTCACAAGGTCCAATCATTGTATAGTCCTTCTTGACATCACTCCTTCTTCAGATGTCAGCTTGGCCTGACCTTGACCGGCTTACATAAGGCTATTGTGGCTAATATCGCCTTCTCCCAATCCCCCCCCTTTTCCACAGTGGAGAAAGTGGCACCACCTAATATGGCTTCCTAATATGGCTTCCAAGTCCTAATATGGCTTCCAAGTCTGACAGGCGTCCCCCCTTACGGAAAGATCAATCACCTGAAAAAGAAATTGGATAGATACAAGGAAAGGGTTAAGGCATTGTACAGTATTCCCCTCACCCCCCCCCCCAACAGGGCCCTTCGGTTTGTTTGGGAAGTTCGCATGAAACTGATGGCAGCCCAGCTGCCCAGCTTGAGCCACATGGTTTTTTTAAAAAAAAATTTTTTCCCTATGGGGGGGCTACCGAAATGGGAAGTGTGCCTCTGCCTGCATAACTAAGGGGAGACTCTGCACCCTGCAAAAACCAATGGCTTGAAAGTGGCTCCTCTGCCACCACCACCCATTCCCCTGCTACCTTCCCCAAACACCTCCCCCCATTGCAAATGCAGCATGCCATTCAGGTGGGAAATACCTGTAACGCAATAAAGCTTGTCCACTCATCCCCTGCTGGCAGGCTGGCTAATGGGGTGAGAGGAGAGGTGGGGAAGCCGGAGGGGAGCTGATCAGAGCCCTCTGAAAGAAGGGAGCTGAGGGAAAGTGCATGTGCTACAGCATGCTGCAGATGCCCTCACTTGCCCCTTTGCCTGGCTTCCCTCCTCCCACAGTCTCCTCAATGCTCACTCATGGTCCCCCTCCCCAGTCTAGCTTGATTGCAGATGGAGCCACAGTGCCTTTTACAAGCCCTCTTGGTGAAGCTGGATGCCAGTGAGGGCTGGCTTTTTGCATAGCTTTGTCCAGCTGTTTGGGGGGAGAGAATGACTTCCTCCCCAGGCCACATCCATTTCCCTCCCGACAGCTGGACAAAGCTAGGCAAAAAGCCAGCCCTCACTGGCACCCAGCTTCACTGACAGCAGGCTTGGAAAGGACAATGTGAGCTTCTGCCTGCATCAGAAGACTGGGAAGGGAGAGAGCACGAGCAAGCCAAAGGCCCTTCCCTCCAGCCTTTGCCCAAAGCCCAGGAGGCTGAAGTTGGAATTTCTTCCCCCCCTCCGACCCATGTGTACCTTGAGGCTTTTTCTCTCTGCTCCCTTTTCCAGCTGCTGGATCAGGGGGACAAACCTAGCTTTGCTGCCCATTGCAGCTAGGAATCTCAAAGCTAAGAATTAACATTTGTGCTACAGCCAGCCCCTAAATCGGCCTCCTGCAAACTCCGTCTCTTGAGGAACCCAGTCAAACTTTTGTGTGCCACTCACTGAGGCGGAGGGTGAGGCTAAGCCAATAGGTAAGCTAAGTGCCTGAAGGACCCCATCCCATCACCAGGAGTCCTGGTGCCTCAGCGAGCAGTACCGTACTTGTTAAATCAGCCACACAGAAAACCACAGAGCCCGGAGCAAACTTCCTCTTTCTTTATTTCAAGATCAACAACAAGAAAAGAAGCGGGAGAATTCCCCCAGGGACGGCTATTTATACCAGCCGCCCCTGCAACAATTGACCAATGGCGGGGGAGGATTCTCCCGCCGGAATTGTAGCTGCGCCTCCCCTGATTGGCCCCTCCGATTCCTCGGCCAGGGCGGGGGCGCAGCTATTCCAGATACAACAGCAACAGCAAATTTAGAAACACATTAAGAGCAATAACTAGACCATGTAAAACACATGTACACAGGCTTTCACTTACTCATCACATTGGTATATTCTTTGAACTACAGCTGTAGCATATTATAGACACATAAGAGGTTTATGGTGAATTTTAATGAATTTATAGCAGTTTAGCAGGAGGTAGATTCTTTGCTACCAGCAGATACATAGTCTGGCTAGCTATCATCTATTTCCAATCATCTTTTAGCAATTTTTCCAAAATTCCTACTCTGGTGTGAAAATATTTGCAAGGCCCACTTTTTCTCTCTTCTTGTAGCAAAAAACCTACATCTGCTCACAGCAGGATGAGGCTTTTGGGAGAGGCCGCTTCTCTTCTGTGGCACTTCATGAAAAGGCCAAATGACTTTGCACACAACCTCTGCTGAGAAAATTGCACTACTCTGAACAGAGAGATCATTTTTCCTGAGAAAAAGAAAAAAAAACCACATCCGTTTCCACGACTAAGTAACTAATTGTCACTCTGTAAACAAGGCAGTGAATTTATATCCAGTTTTCCTATTAAAATTCTGGATATATTAAAGTGCTAGAGCATAAATCTGTCCTGCCAAGCTGGTAATAAAACAGACCTGGCTTACCAATTCTATTTCAGAGCAGTTTTTTTTTTTTTTAATTTCTATTTATATCCCGCCCTTTTCCGAAGACTCAGGGCGGCTTACAGTTTTTGAGCACAACTCAAGTGCTCAGCAATTCCTTCATTCCTTGTATATGCCTGCTTCCAAGTGGCATTTTTACAAAGTCAGTTTATTGTCCCCAGCAATCTGGGTCCTCAAAGATACAAAAGTAATTCATTTTTCAATGAAATTTAGGATTCACAATGTCCACTGAAATGATAATTAATGCAACCGTAATGACTATTATTTGGAATAAAGCTTCAGATATTAGATTTTCAATAAAGGAATATCAACAATATTTATAGGAATATTTCATTACCTTACTCTCTGTTGTTATACAACAATTATTACCTTTTAAAAGATCATGGCTTGTTATTTATGAATATATTTGTTCTTATCACCACAACTAGCATTTTTTAACATTTTTTAACAGATGCTCTTTACCATACTTAAAAAAAATAAAACTTATATGAATTGTTATTATAACTAACAATTTAGTTCAGATATTTTTTTTCATGCTCATTTCTCTCTTGACACTCTGAAAAATATGCTGACTCATTCCTGAATCGTTAAGTTGCCTTGGAAAAACCACACTTATTTTTCAATAAAACTAAAGGAAATATTTGAGGGACTGCAGAAACTTACAGTAGTTTTACAATTCGTAATTTCATTTAAAGCCTCTGACTGAAATTAAATTCAAAAATCTATGATAATAATTCTTAACTGGGAGAGACAGGTCTTTAACCTCTTGTGGAAGTTCAGGAGGATTGAAGCCAACCTCACTTTGGGCGTGGGGAGGGGCAAGATGTTCTAAAGGCCAGGCACAATAGCAGAAATGGCTCTTTCTCCTGGACTCTGCCAGCCAGAATACTCTGGCTGATGGGCCCACAGCATGTCTCCTCTGTCAGCATGTCTGGGGCAGGCCAATCCCAGTAGGATAAGACAGTCCCTCAAGTAGCTAACTATAGAAAATTACAGGGCAGAGAAGAACATAATAAAATGTAAATGCCTATTTTACAATAGTAATTTACACAAAACTGGATAGTAATTTACAAACTGGGAGAGCAGCTATGGAAACAGATATTCTTAAATAAATCTGCATAGAGATGATGCAAAACTGAACACTTTCTCCTTTGGATTGCAACAGCTACAATATCTATATATTTCATCTTCATTTCTCTGTATCAAGAGCAGCTATACTGTAGTAAGAAATGCATAGCATACAGTAGTAGCTTAAGAAGTTGCTTATTATTTGCCATATTCTTTGTGATGGGGATTATTTATTGTGTCATGCTCTGATAATTCTTAGCTGTTAAGAATTAGGTGACTGCAGTGCAAAACAAGCACACTCGGCAGTTAAGTGGAACAATCATTAAGAAGTGCAACAATTTGTTGCGCTAACAATCTGAAAAAGCCAGTAGTAAGCTAAGTAAACAGCCAAACAAATATTCAACAAAGGACTACCAATTCTTGTTAAAGCTGTGATTGTGATAACACTGACTCTGAAATCAGATCAAATCAGAACTCTTGTTCTAAGCGTTCTAATTTTCACTGAGTAGTTCTCAATGAAAAGAGTAGCTATTAATATGCTTTTAGTAGAAAAAGCAGCTGATCACTATGCAGGTTTTTAGCTTGCTTATAAGTCAAATAAATTCCAAGTATTGGGATTGAATTGACACTGTTCCTAGACCTCATCATTTCAATCCAGAGGGCAATCCTAAATCAGTATTTGTCTCCTGGGTCTCATCGTTCCATAATACAAACCACAGGTTTTCTATCTTCTTTAATGTGGTCTAGTTGTGTTATAGCTTTCACTCATTTCCAATGAGTTTCTACATCTGTTTTCTAGGTAGTTTTCTATTCTTGTATTTTATAGGGAAAAACGCATAGAAAATCACAAGCAACTGATAGAGCACTCTACAAGTGTTTATAGGAAGAAGCACAGGATAAGCGAGATGGGAAACAGAATTACATGCCTTTTTAAAAGGTTAGAATTATTTGAAATGAGTAATTTCTAACATGCATATTCAGTTCATTCTCCAAAATGATTTAATGAGACTAGCAATCATAACTGAATATCAATCCCAGCCTCTATGCATACACACTCAATCTGAAAAGTATTTTGAAAAAAACTGTTTAATGTTCAGAACATCAAACGACAAATAACCATCAATTCCAGCAAAAGTGCTTCTGTGTGTGCTGATAATGTTTGTATGCTAATTGCCTTTTTAAGATCACAGCAGTCCATTTAGATACACTTCTAAAAAGTCAAACAAAACCACTTTTTTTTTCAAATGCTCTAAAGAACCTGACAGGGTAACTCATAAAAATACAGAAAACACTATCATGTATGTATGTATGTATGTATGTATGTATGTATGTCTGTCTGTATGTGTGATGAAATCTTATAATACAATTAAAAGGCTACACACAATTTCAAAGCAAGTATGGAGGTAAAGGTTCCCCATGCACATGTGCTAGTTGTTCCCGACTCTAGCGGGTGGTACTCATCTCTGTTTCAAAGCCGAAGAGCCAGCGCTGTCTGAAGATGTCTCTGTGGTCATGTGGCCGGCGACTAAATGCCAAAGGCTCTCAGAATGCTGTTACCTTCCAACCAACGGTGATCCCTATTTTTCTACTTGCATTTTTTACATGCTTTCAAACTGCTTGGCAGAAGCTGGGACATGTAATGAGAGCTCACCCCGTTACACGGCACTAGGGATTTGAACTGCTGACCTTTTGGTCTTAGCCACTGAGCCACCACGTCCCTTAAGTTCCACAAATATTTTGATTCCTGCTTTATTGATTATATAAAGGATATTAATTGTGTAGTAGACCATTGGTGTAGTGATTAAGGCACCAGAATAGAAATTGGGAGACTGAGTTATAGTCTTGCCATGAAGTCAACTGGTGTCTTTGGGCAGTCATTCACTCAGCTCTAGGCAAACCACATCTGAAATCTTGCTAAGAGAACTGCAGGGACTTGTCCAAGCAGTCGCCAAGAGCCAACAGTGACTCAAAGAAACATAAACAAAAGATACATCCTTAAAAATATGAGTGTACCATGCCATCTTATTAGCCCATAGAAGAATTTGTTTGATTGCCAAAAAGCAACAGATGGAACAGAATACAGCACAAATAGTTCAAAACTGAAAAATAGAGTATTAAGATTGTAAACTGTCCTCTTATTTATTTAGCTTATACGCAGCATATATAATGAGGGTTGAAAGAAATAAAAATTGGAATTAAAATTGTTGGGAGAAATATCAACTTCAGATATGCTTTGAAGGCTGGAAGCAAGAAAGATTAAGCATTTTTTGCCAAGGGTAAAACAAGAGAGGACAAAAGCCTGCCAGCTGCTCAATAAATATTTTTTAAAAAACCATAAGGATTATAATAATATGGATAAAAATACAATTCAAATAGATGGAAAACATATTGCAGTAGCAACTCTTCGTTGGGTCAAAAATTCACAGGCATAATGACTGTAGCCATGAAATAAACATCTACCACTTTTGACAAAAATGACAATAGCTGTAAAATAGACAAAAGGGGCATCCAGGAATGGGTTGTCCTTGTCTGCTAGGCAATAGGACCGAGTCTGTCAAAAGTGTGAGGGCACACGTACACTAACTCTCCCCAGCTTTTGGCGAAGGCATACAGACAGACTCGCCTTGTCTTGTTGAGAAGTTCTACTCCCGATAGACCGAGGACCAGCCGGTCACTAGGGTGGGGCTGGATGCTGTCTCCACTCAACGAGAAGGAGCATGTCAGGTAAGACCAACACCCCTTCTCCATTGTAGTGGAGACATTATCCAGGAATGGGACATACCAAAGCTGTCTTGTTCTTACGGGTAGGCCGCAGCTCGGTCCAAGGTCCCCTCATCAGCATGCACCCTTTGGAGGTTACCAAAGGCCTACCAAAGGCCACCTCAGCCAAGGCCTAGCTGTCTAGTTTATAGTGCTTGATGGAAGAGGATGGAGAGGACCATGCATGGCAAACCTCTTCCAGAGAGGCTTGCATTGCCCACGCTACACTTGTGGCCGCACTCCTCGTGGAGTGTGCCGTGATACTCTTGGGCATTGGAAGGCCCTGTATCTCGTATGATTTGGCAATACATGCCTGAATCCAGTGGCCCAGAGTTGATGGAAGGAGCAGGCTGGAACGATACAAAGAGTGACTCCATCTTCCTGAAGGGGGAAGTGCACTTTATATAGATTTAGAGTGCCTGTCTCACGTCTAGCGTGTGCCACTTCTTTTCCAGGGCATGAACTGGATTGGGGCAGATAAGCTCCTGGGCCCTGTGAAACCATGACTTCACCTTCGGTATGAAGGAAGGGTCCAGACGCAGTACCACCTAGTTAGGGTGGAAGACACAAAGATCGCTCCTGACGGAGAACACCACCAACTCAGATATCCATTGAGCTGATGTAATAGCTACCAGAAAGGCCACTTTCCAGGTTAGGAAGTACAATGAAGTTGCTCTCAGTGGTTCGAAGAGAGCTTCGGTCAGCGCCTGCAGTACCTTAGTGAGGTCTGAAGTAGGATATCTGTGAACCACTGGAGGCTGAAAGTTCCTTGCACCCCTAATGAACCTGTGGATGGTTGGGTGCTGAGCTAGGAAGTCCAGCCCCCCACAGGAGATGACTGAAGACAGGGTAGCCACCTGGTGACGGATAGTGTTGGGTGATAGACCCTTGTCAAGCTCGCCTGAAAAAATTCCAGTATCTGGGGCACGGATACAGATGTTGGGTCCAAGCGCAACCTGGAGCACCAGGAGCAAAATGCCTTCCAGGTTGCATCATAGATTCTATTTGTGGAAACTCTCCTTGAGGCCTGAATGGTGTCTATCACCTTGGAGTAATTGTCCTGGCTCAGAGACCTCCGCTCAAATGCCAGGTGGTCAACTGGAGCCACTGTAGGCAAGGTGGTTCAAAGCCACTGTCTGACCCCCTCAAGGTCTGGCTGCGGAAGTACAGTGACGGGCAGGAATCTCCCCACCGGGATAGAAATGGGAGGATCTTATTTTTGTCACGTGATTCCATGAGGATCGGATCCATGGAATCTCCAAAGAGCCGCTGCCCTGAGAATGGGGTGGAAGTCAGTCTCCACTTGTGCTTGGTATCTGCTTGCCACTGGTAGAACCACAGGAGTCATCTGGAAGCCACCATCGAGGCAATGACCTTAGAAGCGCAACTGTCCCGCATTGAGCGTGGAGTCCACGGAGAATTCCAAGACAGCTGACAGCTTGTTAAGGTCTTGATGAGACTATGTATCTATCACAGAAATTCTGTCCTGCAATTGTCTTAGCCACATCAAGGAGGTCCTATTAAAAAATGATGCCTGTGGATGCTTTCATAGCTCACGCTGCCACTTGGTGGCTCTTCTTGAGGGACTGCTCTGCCCATATGTCCTCAGGTCGGAGGTCATCCTTGGGCGAGTCTACCAGTACGGATGGTGCAGTTAAGGCCGCCACTGGCCCATCCACTACAGGCACTTGAAGTGCCTTGGACAAGTCTGGGCTCACATTGTAGAATTTCTTATCCAGGGTGCTGGGATTTGCTCCGGCCCTAGGTGCCGCCCACTGCCTTTGCACAATGTCCAAAAATAATTGTGTGTGAAGGGACTACCTCTGCCTCTGCCATCGGCTTAGAAAAAAGCGAGCTCATGAGTCACTATGTGTCTGGTGGTGGTTGTGGAGCTGACAAATGGCCCGCTCCATGGGCTGTATTACTAGCCTTGTATAATAAAGTTTTGAATAACGCTGGGAGGAACAGACCAGCGAATCCTGGCTGATCAGTTGCTAAGCCCTCATCCTCTAACTGATCTAAGTCCCTGGGCAGTTCCTCCTATGAGGCAGATTGATTAGATGAGACTGGGGAATAAGGGCCCTGAGTGGGCAAAACATTCCCAGGAGCCTAGGCCATAAGTGGCAGATCTAAAGGCCAGGAATGGTCTGATCTGATTGAAGCAGCTCTATGGCTTTGCTGTAAGCTAGCTGCTATGCCTTGCTTAATGGCCTCTGAGATCAAGGTTTCCATGTCAGCAGTTATCTGCTTGTCCTGCCTTTCCCCTGTGCGATCCCCGCTGCAGTTGGGATGTCACCTCTGCAGGTGAAACATTGACTCTGACAGGTTGTTGCCATGCAGTTGAGGAAAAAAGGATCTGGGAGGGAACCATACAGAGATTCCTGGTTCCTGGGCAGATTAATCTATGCTAAAAGCTGCTCAGCAGTGCCAGCTAGTGATAGGGACTGGGAAGGTTGGCTGTCAGAGCCAACTGCTGTTCTGCATTATGGCGGTAACAATCCTTCCCAAAATTCTGACGCAGTCCCCATTCTTATGCCCTGGCCACCTTGCGGTCAATCGCTTTCTGGCACCTTGCTGCATCCTGCTCAGCCACCTTTGAAGGCTTAGCGAGGATCTTTGATCTTTTGGAGAGCTTAGCCACAGCCCTCCTTCTCGCAGACTTCAATCCCAAGGTTCCTGCGGTACTGCCTCCCCTCCGTTCAGAATTCGGAGTGTCCATTGCCAAAGCAACTTCACCACTCAAGGCAGCTGCCACATTCGCCATTTTAAGGCTGCACCCAATCCACCAGAACATAAAAAGGCTTTGCTGCCGAAAATGGCAGCTTGTGGCTACTTCTGAGTATGCCTGCAAGTGAGTAAAGACTCGGGAATCAGGCCCACGATCTGCATATCTCCAGTCAATTACGGGCCGAAAACATCGGCGGCATCTGTCAAATGCGACAGTCCCAGGCTTACCTGACAGCCTAGCCGCTCGTTGGCAAGGAGCGGGTCACAAAGCTTCCCACCGAGCCGGAATGCATTGGAGTCTTGACTATGCTCCAAAAGGCTCTTGGTCAGCACTAAAGGTATGCTCGATCAGGCTGCCCTGTCAGAGTCATCCTCTGGTGAACTGATTTGCTGCTGTGCGGCCCTCAGCGGGCTCGAGCTAAAAGCTCTTCTCACTGGAAAAGTTGGTGGCACAGCTGTTAAGTTGTGATATAACTGCCACATTGGTAGTAAAGTAATTAGAAGTGGAAAAAGTATCCAGGAATTAGGAGACCTAAGCAAACAACATGTCTTTATTTATTTTATATTTTTTGAAAAGTTTTTTATTTTTTTCTTATAAACACATCTTAAATGTACAATTTCTTATCCAACATACATATTTTCTTTTAGCTTTCATCATCCTAAACAATTTAAATATATTTGGGGTTGCTCTTCTACCATTTCATCTTCCTTTCAGAGAAACCTGAAGCGTGGCAGCAATACTGGCTGGGAGATAGCGTGCTCCGGCGAGCCCTGCAAAAACCCAGCCAGACAAACTGTTGTCGGAGGGTCTTCGGACCAGAACCATCTCATAGGGATGGGAGAAGGAGAGGCACCTCAGACAGCCAAGAGCAACAAGGGTCAGAGGCAGCTCTCTGGACCAGTGGCGGGGGTAGCGGCAATAAATGACATCTCTGAAGTTGGGGCAACTGGGCTAAGAACTGAGCAGGAGCGATGTGTGAACTGAGTATCAGTACCGGGTGAGTGATTGGCCAGCTCACAGGTAAAAGGAACTGTTTAAAAAAAATTTCAAAAAGCCTCTGGATGATGAAACAAGTGGCTAATTGGCACTTTGGAATTTTAATGGCGGGTGAAGAACAAAGAGGAAGTTGCAACACTAACACCCAAAAAGAAAAATTCCTATCTGGACTTAAAACTGGAAAAGAAATCTATTGAACTAAAAATAAAACTTGGAGAAATTAATTAATGATGTTAATTAAAATTAACCTAAGGTAAAGAAATTGAAGATAAAAGAGAAATTACCCTTTATGTGGATTTAAAGTAAAAGTGAAACATTGTTATTTTGTGGATTGTGAATTGGAGAGAGACACGGTGGAAAGAAAACATTACAACATTAGTTTCGGCAATGGATTTGCAATGACCTTGATCACTGTGAGAAACTCTTGAGGAGTATTTGTTTTTGTTTAAGCAGCTGGAACTTTAAAAGGAGAATAATAATAAGGCTTTAAATTGGACTGGACTAAACGAATATTTGGATATATATATATATATATATATAAAAAGAGATCATATGGACAGGAACTTAAATAAAATAGCAACAACTCTCAAATTGACAATATGGAGCCTTGAAAATATGAAGAAATAAAGGAATTGCTTAAAAATATACGTGAAGCATGGAAGGGCAATAAAGAAAGAGAAAATTTGTTAGAACAAAAAAAAAAGAAAGAATATTCAACTGAGAAACAAGAGTATAATATTGAAGGGAAAATAACTGAAGACAAAAACTTGAAAGGGGACACAAATGAACAGCAAGAATATAATGTAGAAGGGAAAATAATGGAAAATAAAAAGTTTGATGATTACATGGGAATTGACAAAAAATTGGAATTGGGGAAAAAAGAATAGATAGAAGGGAGAACACTCCAAAAGAGAACGGAGGAGGAAAGAATGAAAAGAGGGTAGTTAAAAAATAGGGGGAGAATGAAACAAGTAACAAGATACAAAAGTTGGTGGAAAGACTCGGGAGAAAAGGCACATTAAATATAGAAAGAAAAAGGGAAAGGGAAAAAAGATAAGAGAATGGGATAAAGGGGAAAAACATTAAGAGGTGAATTTAGGAAGAGAATAAGAGAAAATGGTTAAAAGAAAAAATACAGCAGATAGGAGGAAGGGAAAGAAGATTTATATTAGTAGATGCAAGTAATTGAATAAATACTAATAATTACATAAAAGAAGTAAACATAATGTTATATATTGTTTAGTGTAAAAGGGATTAAAGCAGTGGTTCTCAACCTTCCTAATGCCATGACCCTTTAATACAGTTCCTCATGTTGTGGTGACCCCCAACCAT
>JANHFM010019352.1:0-11362 GCA_032468115.1 Grayia smithii | reverse complement strand
ATCTTCCAGTGGCCAAGGTTGAGAAACACTGAAATAGAGGCTGGTAAATGGCTGTGTTCCATTTCCAGCCGTCAGACCTTGAAAGCTGCTAGGGAGATAGTGGATTTCGTTTCACTATTGTAATATTGCTTTTTGTTTCTTCTAATAGCTCTCTGAAACCCTGTGTTAAGTTCCTGTCTGAGAATTTTCAACCTAAAACTTAAGAATTTGATTGCTGTCGGCTATTTCCTGAGGCCTGCTGATTGCTTATTGTGTCTGAATCAGGGTTGAAATCCAGCAGGTTCTGATCAGGGGTGAAATCCAGCAGGTTCTGACAGGTTTTGGAGAACCGGTAGCGGAAATTCTGAGTATTTCAGAGAACCAGCAAATACCACCTCTGATTGGCCCTAGAGTGGGGAGGGAATGGAGATTTTGCAATATCCTTCCCCCAGGAGTAGGGTGGGAGTGGAGATTTTGCAGTATCCTTCCCCTGCCACGCCCACCAAGCCACACCCACCAAGCCACACCACACCCGCCAAGCCACGTCCACAGAAACAGCAGTAAAAAAAAATGGTTTTCACACTGGTCTGAGTGCATAGGAGTTTGGTATGGAGAATGTGCAGCTCCAAACAACATGGGAAGCAAAGATGCTTTTTTCAAGAGGCAGCCGGACTTTCTGATTCTTGCCTCTTGATAAAAAAAAAACATTTTTGGGACAAGCATGACCTGGATGACTGAGAATCTCCATAGACATGGGAAAGAAGGCATGTGTTTGCTCTCCTGCCTAATAAAACCTCAACTACATCTGCTGGAAGCGCACATTTCAGGGGTGAAATCCAAATTTTTTTACTACTGGTTCTGTGGGGGTGGCTTGGTGGGCATGGTGTGGCTTGATGGGTGTAGCAGGAGAAGGATACTGCAAAATCTCCATTCCTACCCCACTCTAGGGGAAGGATATTGCAAAATCTCCATTCCCACCCCACTTTGGGGCCAGCAGAGATTTGCCGGTTTTGCGAACTACTCAAAATTTCCGGTACCGGTTCTCCAGAACCTGTCAGAAACTGCTGGATTTCACCCCTGGCACATTTGTATGCTTATTGGAGGTGAAGGTAAAAGTTATCTTAACAAAAAGTTTTTATCCTGCAATACGCCAGGAAAGAAGCTATTCAAAGAAAAATCACATTCCCAAAAAGATGCAGAAAAAGGATATGAATGACAGGAAATGTGTCAGAAGGATCAAAACAGCTTCTTTTTCTGTGGTTCATGCCAAGTGAGGAGTCCAATAAAACACACCAGATGATCAATGGAGAGTCAAAATAGGTTTCTTCACCCAAAGTTATCAAGTTGCTTTGAATGGGCGGCCTAATCCTAACTCAGTCATAAATTGAAGACTAGCTATACTTCAGCCAGTGATCCTGCATAGGTGCTTCCATCTGGGTAATGAAACAGAATATTTTTCTGAGTTCATGGAAGGACGAACACAAACAAGGGTGACCACTTTGTATATGTGTGACGATCAAAATGGCAGGTGTAGCTGTATAATCACAGTCCAGGCCATTTTGATGAGCATCGCCGTGAACCGTTTCTTTTATGAAATGGTTCAGACTACCAATAAAGAAAGATGCTTTACCTCAGGGGTGTCAAATTGGCGGCCCGTGGGTCCGATGCATCATATCCAAGTCACACCCACCCCAGCTCCGCGCATGGGAAAAACTTCACGAAATGTTACGAGGGCAATGTAACACGGCAAGTTTGACACCTGTGCTGGCTGGCTGTAGTGTCTCTTCTGGATCCGTGTAGTTGCTGGGCTATGCTTTTCCTTTTAGTTTGTCTGCTGCTGGTTTAATGAAATCCAAGTCTGCTTCTCCTTCAACATCAGTTGTTTCTTCTTCAAAACACACTTAAACACCTACTCTCTGTTTTTTTTCCCTCTTATCATTGGAAACCACGTTAGTTTAGTGCTCTTCAGGCTACCTTAAATCCCAGGAGACCACAAAGGGAAAGTCCACACTGTCCACTCCAAGGCTTCCTTCCCATAATTGCATACGTGTAAAAGGAGCTTCAATGATGCCTTCTCAAGCACCTCTTCAACTTTTTAAAGATCTCCCCTATTGAATCCCTTGGGCCTAAAGAAATAGAAAAAAACTTAAGATGCCTTTAGCATAAAAAGAAAAGCCCTCAGAGTTTTAGGGGAAAATATTGGAGAAAAAATAACAAGAGTGGACTAGAAGAAACTAACATAACCACAAGGGAGATCTCTGAGCCTTTAAGATAGCTCTCCTTTTCGAAGTCAGTTTTGGAATAATCAATCATCTCAGGCAATGTGGCAAAAGGCAGAGTTTAAATGTAGAAATAATAGGTCCCTATGTCTTTTATGTTAAGATTACCAGTTGTGAGGGTCAAACTAAAAAAGAAATTCATTTTCCTACTTCAGTATATGTAAATAGGAAATGCTTAGATTTAACCAATTAGATCTAGAATTTACATGGTTTCTCACCCAAATAGATCTGTTACGGGAAACTGAGTCATGGGTCCTCCTGAAACTCTTTCCAGAATCCACTTTTACATGGTTTCTCTTCTGTGTGGATCCTTTTATGCCAAATAAAGAAACCACTATGAGGGAGGTCCTTTTCACACTCCTTACATTTATATGGCCTCTTTGCTATGTGCATTTTACTAATGTGTAACACAACTAAAGAGAAAGAGAATTTAATACAAGTTTGAAAAGTAATCACACTACTGATATTTAATTACCGGTAATTTTATTTAAATCCAATTTAGATTTTTCTTAACCCATTAACACCATAGAAAGGCAAACTATCAATGCTCGCAAAAAAAGTTTTTGTACATGCATTTTGTGAGCTTCCTGTCATCCTGGCTCCTTTTGTAAGAGAAATTTTACATCCTTTCAGCTCTTCCCACACACTGTACATGGATAGGTATGTGATTCTCTCCCATAATACCTTTGACTGAATAACTTTCCATATTTCATCATTCATACCGGTTGACTCAGGTCTCAGTTCTACACTGTAGAGGAGTCTGATTTTGTTTTAGTAGTATATATGTTTATTGGCAACACTGACTTTAGGAAAATTCTATACAATTCCAACAATCCATATCAGTTCAATACACCCCCTCTAATTTTAACAGCACTCTTTGTCAACATGCACCTTTGTATCTTGCATTGTTATGGTTTTTTTACATGTTCATCTATATCAGTCAATAGTAAAAAAAAATATTCTAAACTAGACTGATTCAGTTGGACAAACAGGCATGATGAATCTAGTTCTAGGTTCCTGATGCAATTTGCAGTGCAATAAATAATGAATCAAATTTTCCACCTATGGATTATTACAAGTTCTATCAGGATTCTCCTTTTTCGAGCTAATGCTATCAACATGAGTACACTGTTGTCTGCATGTAATAAAAAGACTTTTCTACTTTCAGTTGATGAGGCATAAAAAGATTAACATTGTTAATTATAAACATCATTTATATAAAAATTAGAGGAGCCGGTATACAGTATACAGGTGATGGGCACCTTTTGTGGTTTTAATGCTTTGTTAGGGAGACATTTTTGTTTATCCATATTTGCATGTACCGGCAGGTATCTTTGTTAATTTATATATAGGTAATCTATATCGGAGGCTAGAAACATCTCCCATTGTTTTCCTCTACTTACTGTGTCAAAAGCAAGAGATGAGTCAATAAATGCTATATATAGTATTTTAAGGATCTATTCATTGATCTGTGAATAAGAGTTGTAAACACTGATTTATAGCATATATCGTTTTCTGAAACCTGCCTTCTGTTCTGCTACAATCTGCCTAACATCTATCCAGTCAGTCTGTTTTAAAATATTTTTGTTGTTCAGTTGCTAAAATTGTGTCCAACTCTTCACGGACCCAGAGACCACAGGTTGCCAGTTTCCCATTTTCCAGTCTCCCGGAGTTTGCAAAATTCATGTTCATTGTGTCAATGCCACTATCTAATCATTTCATCCTCTGCCATCCCTTTTCCTTTCAGTCTTTCCCATCATCAGTGTATTTACCAACGAGACTTTTCATTAGGTGGCCAAAGTATTTGAGCTTCAGCTTCAGCATCTATCCATCCAAAGAACAGTCAGAGTTGACAACTTTTAGGGTTGACTGATTTGATCTCCTTGCAGTTCAAGGAAATCTTCCAATAGGTCTTCTCCCACACCATAATTCAAAAACATCAATTCGTCAGCATTCAGATTTCCTTATGGTTCAGCTCTCACAGCCATACATTACTACTGGGAATGTCATCGCTTTGATAATATGGATCTTTGACGGCAAAGTGATGTCTCTGTTTTTTAGCATACTGTCTAGGTTAAAAAAAATACCTTATACATAATTTACAGCCTGTGTCAATGAAACTTATGGTGCAAGTTAGTGGGTTTGTAGAATCCTTTTTTTAGCATTGGAATTACAACTCTGTTTTTACAACCTATAGGGATTCATCCAATGATTTGATGTATGTAAACAAGGATTTAAATGCCTTTAAATGTTCTGGTGGTGACATATCTTCTCCTAAGATTTTGCCAGCTATCTGTTGTGAAATTATTAATTTCTGGAGCAGTTACTGAGGTCCATTGTAATGATTACTATATCTGTACCCATTAAATGTTGATATTCCATTATCTTCAAATTTATTTTAAAATAAGCCATCAATATTTCAGGTGAATATTGTGTTGAATACACAGTTGAATACTGTGCTTCAATTATTACTTTTATTTCTCTGGCTTTTGGAAACTACCGGTAGCTTACAGAACTTGTATTATTATTTTGTAAACCTGACAGTCTTAATTCTTATCCCTGCCTCTCATAGTTTGTTTGCTCCTCTTTATCAGTGCCTGATATTTTTAATGCTTAGCCCTCACTGTCACTATCCTATCAAATGATATATTCTTAATTTGTCTGACTAATCTAGCCAATTCCTTTCTTTCACATCTTCTTCTTGTACCATATACCATCATCAGATGTTGGTGATCCTATTTGAGATGTTGAGTTTTGTCCAAACTAGTCCTGTAGATTTTGAAGCCATGTTTTTCTTCTGCCTGGACCTCATTTGCCTTCAATCTTTCTTTGTAAATCCACATTTCAAATGCTTCTAGTCTCTTCAAGTGGCTTCGTGTCAGAGACCAACTCTCCACTCCGTAGAGCAGGAGAGAAAAGATCTGACATCTGACATGCCTGGTTTTCAATCTTAGGCTTATTTTATGACTTATTTTTTGAAAAGTGCTGTTCAAGCATTCTCTATCCTTGTTTTTACTTCAGTGGTCATGTTCCAGTTTTCATGTAAATTAGAACTGAGGTACGTGATCCTTTCAATTTTTTCTAGTGGTATTCCTTCCGAAGTTATCGATGGTAAATTAATGGGTTGCTTGCTGATGATCATGATCTTGGTTTTTCAGGTGTTAAGCTTCAAGCTGTATTTTTTAGATATTTCTGTGAGTCTGTTGATGAGTAACTGAAGGTTTTCATGCTTACTGGCAAACAGAACTGTGTCATCAGCATATATCTTATAAATTGATAGCATTTAATGATTCTCTCATATACAGGTAGTCCTCAACTTACAAGAGTTTGCTTGGTGACTGTTTAAAGCTACAACAGCATTGAAAAAAGTGACATGACCGTTTTTCACACTTATGACCATTGCAGCATCCCCATGGTCATGTGATTTACATTTGGATGCTTGACAACTGATTTCCATTTATGACGGTTGCAGTGTCCTGAGATCATGTGATCAGCTTTTGCAACCTTCTGACAAAAAAGTCAGTGGGGAAACCAGATTCACTTAACAACAGTGTTACTACGGTGCAGTGATTCACTTAACACTGGAAAGAAAGGTCATAAAATGGACAAAACTTGCTTAACAAATTTCTCAGCAATATAAATTTTGGCTTCGATTGTGGTTGTAAGTTGAGGACTACCTGTAATGAGATCTTTGACTGAAAAAGATTCCATGCTTCTTGCATTCCTACTGATTGATTCTACACTGTAGATATGAGCCTGGTCACACTGGACAATTTTTTTCAAACGTTTTGCTTCCTGAAAATCTTTTGGTTATTATGACAGATCCCTTCAAACTGAACAGAAATTTCAAGATAACTATAACAGTCACATCTTGAGAAATATGAAATTAACTTTTAATTACTATAATGTATATAATCGAATACTGTTTCCAACATGCTGTAGGAATTCAATAGGAATAAAATTGTTTTGCTTCTGCTTTTCATTTGCAAGTGTCCGATGCCTCTCACTGCACTGCCCAACATTACTCAGCCAGCATCGATGGATTCCAGTTGCCCCGATACAAATTTTCCATCGTGGCAATGTTTTGGTGAAACCTTTCACTATGTTTGTTACTGACTGCACCTAGATTTCTGAGGGAGAAGTCCAAGTGTGAATGCAAAAAATGCATCTTCAGTGATATGTTGCACTTCATAGTCTTGTACGCTGTAACACGTTTGTCAAGCAGCTGGATGTAGTTTGGTGCTCTGAAGTTGCCAAGAAAATTCTCAAAGACATCTCTGAATGATGTCCAGGTGATTTTCTCTGGCCCCACTAACAGATCTTTGATTGTCATTGATGATATATATGACCTGTTGGCCAAAAAAATACCTTCCTTAATCTTGATATCAATTATTCTTGGAAACATCTGCCTCAAATAACAAAAACCTTCACCTTCTTTGTTCATTGCTTTGACAAAACATTTAATCAGTCTGAGGTTTATGTGAAGCAGAGGCAAAATTTTATTTGTTGGTTCAACAAGTGGTTCATGCCCGTGTTTTTCTGGCCTGGAACCAAATTCTTTCAAAGTGAACATTTCTCTTTAATGTAATGCAACTCTCTTGCATGGCTTTCCCATCTGCATATGTAGTAACTGTACTTGATACATCCGAGCTGCATTCCAAGCAGCAGAGCAACTACTTTTAAATCTCCAGAGATATTCTAATTTTGCTTGATGTACTGCATGTGCTTCAACAACAGCTCCATGTTTCCATGCTTTGCATGTGTGCCAGACAGCCAATAGATACTGTAGGGTGTACACTGCTGTTGTGTAAAAAGAGCAGATTTCTATAACGCAGTACAGGCTATTTTTGTGATTAGCAGCCAAACATCTGTAAGAGTGGGTGTACAGGATGCAAAATCTTTGTTGGTCAGTATTATTTTCTGATATTTTCACATCTCACAGGCAGTTCCCCTTCTCATTTCTGTGTGTTTGGTCAGGAGGAACTGAAGTAATTTTTCATAATTTCATATTATTTTCTTTTTGTCCCCACTGGTTTCCAAAGATCTCTTTTCTTGCTTGATAGTTTGCAATGTCAGCACACTGCAGTCACTTTCATCCTTATCCTCCTGAATATCCTTAACTAGGTACAAAAAGAAAGAAAAAAGAGGAAATCATGAAAAATTCAGAGTGAAATTTCTCTTAGTCGTGATTTTTAATATAATACCCCAGTTATTTAATAGAGCAATTTAATATCACATTCCATATCACTCTGTAAACTCTTGACAGAACTTGAATTCTCTTTGAATTATAATAGTCATTCAACTCCAATGAATTTGCCATTTCCAAATTGTTGCGAGAACAGAGAAGTGTAAAATCCACTGAGAAATTGTGTATATAATAAGGAATAAAAAGGAAGGGGAAAACAGCTGTTAAGATTAGGGAAAAAATTAAAATTGAAACTACGAACAGTTACTGTGAATCAGTTGAATTTTTATCTATATATCGGCTATAGCGGAACTAACACCAATAAACCTTGAAAAAAATGCATCAGGGAAATACAGCTCCTTCTGCTGCTTGGGGAAGCCTTGTGTATTAAACATCTGTTTGTTCATATTCCTCCAAAAACCATGAACAAATGTGAAGAACAAATAATTGGGAGCAACAAGCTCCCTTATAAAGACACAATAAAGACAACATCTTCATAAAATAACAGCCCAGCAATAGAGATGCTTAAAATCACCAATTTCTTGAAATTGACCACCAACAGCAATCTGGAACAAACATAAATTTAACAACATTTTTTTAATGTGCAATAGAATTGGCCACCTACAGATGACAGTATTTTGAAAAATTCAGTTCCTAATTAAAACAGTATATGCCTATTATTTTTATTTTCATCAGTAAATTCATCTCCCTAGGACTGCCAAATATGAAGTTCAAATTGGAAATGCATAAATATAACCAACTAAATATAAACTTAAGAAAGATTCTCACCTAAATGTTTCTCTTTTAGGTCATTGCTTCTCTTGTAGCTCTTTCCACATGCCCGAGATTTATATGGCTTTGGCCCTGTGTGGATCCTTTTATGGGAAGTAAGATTACTGCGTTGGCTGAAGCCCTTTCCACACTCCATGCATTTAAATGGCTTCTCCCCTGTGTGGATCCTTTGATGGGAAGTAAGGTGACTGCTATAAGTAAAGGTCTTTCCACATTCCATGCATTTGAATGGTTTCTCTCCTATGTGGATCCAGCTATGGGAAGTAAGGTGACTGCTATAAGTAAATCCCTTTCCACATTCCATACATTTAAATGGCTTCTCCCCTGTGTGGATCCTTTTATGGGAAGTAAGGCTACTATGTTGGCTGAAGCCCTTTCCACACTCCATACATTTATATGGTTTCTCCCCAGTATGGATCCTTTTATGGGAACTAAGTTGAATGCTATGAGTAAAGGTTTTTCCACAGTCCATACATTTATATGGCTTCTCCCCAGTGTGGATTCTTTTATGGGGAATAAGTTGACTGCTATGAGTAAATGTCTTTCCACATTCCATACATTTAAACGGTTTCTCCCCAGTGTGGATCCTTTTATGGGAAGTAAGATTACCATGTTGGCTGAAGCCCTTTCCACACTCCATGCATTTATATGGTTTCTCCCCTGTGTGGATCCTTTTGTGGGAAGTAAGCTGAATGTTATGAGTAAAGGTCTTTCCACAGTCCATGCATTTATATGGTTTCTCCCCTGTGTGGATCCTTTTATGGGAAGTAAGATGACTGCTATAAATAAACATCTTTCCACACTCCAAGCATTTATATGGTTTCTCCCCTGTGTGGATCCTTTTATGGGAAGTAAGATTACTATGTTGGCTGAAGCCCTTTCCACACTCCATACATTTATATGGCTTCTCTCCTGTGTGGATCCTTTTATGAACAGTAAGAGACCAGTTTTCACAGAAGCCTTTTCCACACTCCAAGCATTTATATGGCTTCTCCCCTGTGTGGATCCTTTTATGGGAAGTAAGTTGAATGTTACGACTAAAGGTCTTTCCACACTCCATGCATTTATATGGTTTTTCCCCTGTGTGAATCTTTTTATGGGAGGTAAGATGACCACTGTAAGAAAAGGTTTTTCCACACTCCATACATTTATATGGCTTCTCCCCTGTGTGGATCCTTTTATGAACAGTAAGACTACTGGGTTGACTGAAGCTCTTTCCACATTCTTTGCATTTATATGGTCTCTCCCCTGTGTGGATTGTTTTATGGCAAGTAAGCTGAACACTCTGCGTAAAGGTCTTTCCACATTCCATACATTTATATGGCTTCTCCCCTGTGTGGATCCTTTTATGGGAACTAAGGTTGCTCTGCTGGCTAAAGCCCTTTCCACACACCATGCATTTAAATGGCTTCTCTCCCATGTGGATCCTTTTATGAGATGTAAGAGTCCCATTTTCTTGAGAAAGAGTGTAAGTCCCATTGTAATGTTTTCCATTATCTCTGCATATATAATCTTCTCCTTTGGATTGGGTTGGATAGTGTTCATTTACATTGGATGAGTCTTTGAATAGTCTTACACCTTTCCCGATATGTTTTTTCTTGTGTTTTCCTTGTTGGGTATGAAAGTCTTGAATCTGTGCATCAATGGAAGAGGAGCTTTCCTTGTTCCAGTTTCTCTCACAAGTTTCTAGTTCCGTTTGAACTGCATGTTTCTCAATTCCTTTTCCATGTCTAGTCAACTGGAACAATTCATCTAAATCTTTATTCTTCTGCCCGTAAGTACCTTCAAAGGAAAAGAGAAATGAAACTGGTAATAAAGTTAGGAAAAAAGATGTCAGAAACAATAATCTTGCAGTTTTACATGCTTGCAGTAGCACAGAATAGAAACATTCATGAGCCATAAAAGCTTTGAAAATATTGAAAGCATCCTTTTTAATTATAATTATCCTTATAACAAGGAGACATTAGGAGGAAATCTAACTTTTATTGGAGGGAGGGAGGCCAATTCCAACAGAGACCTGTAAGAACTAAATCAATTTTTAAATGTTTCTTTTCTTCTGTTAATATATTTAAATTTAGTAGCTGGAACAGTGGGGCTGTACAATGAGCCAGAACACACAGTTGTACTTGATTGGCTGGAAAGTGCTGGCTCCTGCATGAGGCAATCTGCACTGTGATTGGCTGTGGTGGGAGTTTCCTTTTTTCCCGCCTTTTTCTTCTCTGTGCCCTGTAATTTACCTCATGATGCTCCTATTTACATCTTGTCTGCTGTAAATATAGATGTAAAATATATTTATTTATATATTTATTTATATGAAACCACAAGTTCATGTCAGCGGCTCTGATTTCATTTGGATACCTGCTGTGTAATTCCCTGATATCTTCCCACCTAGATTACCTTCTTTTGCTTTTCATTTTTCTCTTGCCAAAATTACATAGTTGCAGAATAAAAAAACCCTAGAGTTCTTGAAATAACTCTGCATAGCGTATTTGCAATAGAACAATGAGACATTTTGCCCCTTGTTCCAAGGCTCAGGATAGAACAGAAAATTAAGAAAAGTCATTAAGTCAAAAATGTCAAGTAATCCTTCACAGGACTGATATGGAAGCATCTGGCCCCAAAAAGCTGAAATGCGTGATGGAGTTTAAGCATCTTTTCAAGGAGTTGATTTGTCTCGAATTGGATATATTTAAATAGAAGTATCCATCAGATGATAAATGGCATACGGTGTATCTAATCAGAGAACCATTTGATCTATTTTCTTTCTCAAAGAAGGAAAAGGACAGACCTTTTCCTTCTGCTACCCCAAAAATGACATGTCATTGGAATTTTTAAAATAAGAAATAGCTAACAGTATCAAAAAGACCAAGATGTTACCCCAAAACAACCAGCCAATATCATTTTTTCAACATGATTACAAAGTTTTTGCAATGATTCTGGCTGGAAGGATACAACTAGCGTTACAATTTATTCATGAACACCAATATTTATTTTTATCTAATTGACAGTTAAGAGGTAATATTAGAAAAATATTGCAAATTTTGGAAAGAATAGAATAGAATAGAATAGAATAGAATAGAATAGAATAGAATAGAATAGAATAGAATAGAATAACAGGGTTGGAAGG
>JANHFM010019306.1:0-11366 GCA_032468115.1 Grayia smithii | reverse complement strand
CAGCAGTGGTTGACTTGCCGGGTTCTTTCCACCAGGTTGGGCTTCGTCCCCAGCCGTGATCCAGGGCCAATCTCAGATGCTTGACCATGCTGGCCTTTAGTTTACTCTCCATTGATAATTTACAGCATTCTGGAGTAGCAGTGGAGTCAAGCACTCCTGAAGCAGCTGAGAGAAGGCCTTGGGGAATTGAGAACAAGCCTTGTGGAGCTTCGCACTCCTTTATTGTCAGGTGAAGCAGCTGTCAGGGTTCCAGTAATCTAATAATGCTTCCAAGGCTGACAGCGGTGTGGAGGAGCTTCGCGCTCCCGGAAGGGCTGGTTGAGTAGGCATTTAAGACTGTCACCGCCCGATTGGATAAGTTGGAGGAGTTTTGCACTCCCATTTGCCCACATTTACCTGGGACATGGTTACTCTTCCCTCTGACTATGTGAACTGTGCCATCTGATAGGAGCTTTGCGCTCCAAGTTTATGGCTGTGGCTCTGCCACCTATGCAGGAATTTCATGCTCCGTTCTGACCGGCTGCCATTTTGATTCTGGCCGAGTTTGCTGCGGCCACATGCTGCCTCTCGTCTCAAGCGAACAGTCCTTCCTCTGACCACCCCATGCCCATCTCAGCTGCCATTCGAGCATTGCTCGGTTAATTGAGACTGAAGTTTAGTTTCTGTACTTCCACGGAGCTTCACGCTCCAAGAGTAACTCAGCCGCCATTTTGTGGGAGCTTCGTGTTCAGGAAGTACCGAAGCAGAGGAAGCAGGCTTACCAATCATTAAGGCTTCATGGACATTAAGTTGGCTTTAATTCAGTGGCAGACAGCTTTTTTAGTACCTCCTGTGATACCTTAGTGGAGTGATTGTAGCCCAATAACTGGTAGCTTATACAGCCGGATTTATTGGCATATATAAGGAGAATTTCCCTTGCGGAATTGAATATATTCAAGGGCTAGAATGCTAAGTCCCGCAGAGGCGGGACTGTTGATGATGCTGAAATGGGCACCTCAAATTCAGTAAAGGAAGGGCCTAGATGTTCTGGGACTGGTAAGAGTTCCAGAAAATCTTCTAAGTTGAGCCAATGTAAGGCTATCTCCAAAGCAACCCAGAAGGATGAGAGGTGCAGGGACCTCCAAAAATTGTACAACAAGGCCAGTGGGGTCAGGACCCTGGTCTCCTGTCCCAAGGTGATTCCCTCACCATCTCCTCAGTCCAGCATGGCGGTCATACCTCTTACCAAGTTTCCTTGCGGGACTTTCTTTTACCTCTTTCTACATCAAGTTTATGGGGAGCAGCTGATTCTTATTGCAATGTCCCAGGGGCGTTGCAGGCGACAGATCAAACTTCTCAGGAGGTTCCTCCCACAGCGACAACTTCAATAGCTGTTGAGGCTCCTCAGGTTACAGGATCAGGGTTTGTTCTCCCTGATAATATTCAGGACCTCATAACAAGAGCAATGCAACAAAGTTTATCGGCTGCGTTTCAAATCCTGCCTAGAGCATATTCAGGATCTTCTATCTTTTCGGACACTCATTCTGTTCCTGCTCCTGAGGACCTTCCTTCCTTTGGAAATCCAGGTTCACCTGGTCCTCAAGAGAGTCACCAATCACTCTCTGAGGAGGGGGATTGTAGAGATCCGGAGCTCTCCAATGACAAAGGTCTGCAGCTGGAGATGCCTACATTTACAGGGCTGTTTCCACCAAATATCTTCAAATCTTTGCTCTTTAAAGTTTCCAATGCTGCCTGTCTTGGCCCTTCTACTGAAGGATCTGTATCATCTCGCCCACACCAGCCAGCGAACCCACTTTTTTCTGAACCAGACAAGATGGTCGATACCATTCTGACACTTCATCTTTTCATAGAGGTCGTTAAGCACCAGTGGGCGTCTCCAGGCTCCACTCCATTGCCCTCTTCTGCAGATAGATGCTATTACAACATTGGGCTGGACTTGGCAACCATACTCCAAACTCTAACTGTGGATGCTCCTGTCGCGGCTTTATGGTCTACTTCTGCTATTCATGGCGAATCTGAACATGGCCTTCGTTCAGAGGAATGGCGATCAGACCAATCACTTCAGAGGACTCACCTGGGGGCGGCCTGGGTGATCCGATTGGCTACCACGGTGTCATTCTTGAATCAATCCACCTTGATTTGGCTGAGGCAGTTACAGGACATGTTTCCTGCAGGTGATACCAGACTGCAACAAGATCTCAATAAGATTATTGCAGCGGTTCAGTTTTTTACTGACGATACATTGCATTCAGCCCATTTTGCTTCCAAGTCCTTGGCATCTGCTGTGATGGCTCATTGTCTACTTTGGCTCAGACACTGGCAGGCAGATACCCACCACAAGTGGTGCCTGGCTTTTGCCCCCTTTACCGGGGACAAATTGTTTGGAGAGGTGTTGGAACCGCTGCTCTTTGAGATGAAAGACAAAAGGAAGGTTTTGCCTACTGCTCAGCGAAGGGGAGCGGCCCGATACAACCTGATGTTACATCGCCCTCAATTTCGGGGATCTGATTGGGGGTTTGGGTTTCCTCGATTCCAAGGGTGTTTCACCCCAAGAGAGAGAGGGGCCCACGAGAGGTAGACCCTTTCAGAATGTGGCCCTTTTGAGGGGGAGGGAGTTGTTCCAGCGCCACAGATAGAGGCATTTCTGAACCTACCGTTGGTGGCAGACTGGCCCTATTTGCCGATGGATGGGATGAGATTACATCGGATGTCTGGATTAGGGACACTGCGATTTGGTTTATCTCTGGAATTCCTCTCCACTCCTCCAAGATTTTTTATTCACTGCCCAGTATCTAAGGACAAATCTAAGAGGATCCTTATGGATTTGTCAGTGGAACACCTACTGGACATTCAAGCTATTCACTGAGTGCCCTAGGATCAACTTGGGCAGGGATTAATACCCAAATCTTTGGGGGAATGGAGACCTATTCTAGATCTTAAAAGACTGAACCGATATCTTGTATAAGAGGTTCAAAATGCAATCTCTTAGATCCATTCTTGATGGCAATAAGAAGGGCAACTTTCTTACTTCGATCGATTGAACAGAGGCATACCTGCATATTCCAATTATTCCTGCACATCAGAAATATATTCGATTCTATTATGCAGGTGTCCACTATCAGTACAGGGCATTACCCTTCAGGCTTTCATCAGTGTCCCACACGTTTACTAAATTGTTAGCAGCCCTAGCCACCCACGTCAGAGCTAGGCCTGTCCGTATCCAATGTTACCTGGATGGTATTTTAATTCTATCCTCTTCTAAACAACAATCTAACAAGGACCTCCAGGTAACAATACAAGCCCTGGCACGTCACGGGTTCTCTATTAACATAGAGAAGAGTCAATTGACTCCTTCGACCTCTTTGCTCCACCTTGGAGCGGTGATAGATTCTGTTGAGGGCAGGGTCTATTTGTCTCAGGAGCAGCAGCACAGTCTCAGAGATCTAGCTAGTAGAGTTTAGCATAAGGTATCAGCAAAATGGTGCTGGCCCTTTCCATCACTCCATGGGCTGGACTCCATACTAGAGACCTTCAATGGTTTCTTTTGCCTTTCCAGAGAGTGGGCAGAAGCAACTCTCCAGCCAAGGTTCAGGTCTCCATGGAGGTTCTACGATCACTTCACTGGTGGCAGTCACCAGCCATTGCCAAGGGGTGTCTATTCCAAGAGCCATGGCATCTGGTGTTGACAACAGACACCAGCCTCTTCAGTTGGGGGCCCACTTCCAGTTCCAGATGGCTCAGGGCAGGTGGAGCACCTGGGACCACCAGAGAAACATCAACTGGCTAGAACTGTGAGCTGTGTATCTGACCCTTCTTCAGTTTCGTCAGTCACTCTCTAATTGGCACGTTTTGCTGCTTACTGACAATGTGGCCACAAAGTCACACATAAATCGACAAGGGGGCACCAGGTTCAGGTCACTGATGTTAGAGTACAAACAACTCAGACTCTGGGTAGAACGCCATCTGTGTTCCTTGACAGCGGAACACATATCTGGGGTGTCCAATGTGCAGGTGGACTGGCTCAGCCGACAAAATCATTGACCATGCACAGTGGCGCCTGTACCCTGCACATCTTCTGGGACCTGATGGACCATTTTGCATGCTGGAAGGATTTGTTTGCCACCCCAGAGAATTTGCAGCTCCCAAGGTTTTATTCCCAGTTTCCAACACAAGGATCAGAGGCTGTCGATGTACTCCATAGCCAGTTGCCCCCCGGCCTGCTTTACGCCTTCCCACGTCTTCCTCTCCTACCGAGGGTGATTCGGAAGATCCTGGAAGAACAGGTGGAGGTTCTGCTTCTGGCTCCACATTGGCCCAGACAGGCGTGGTTTGCTGATCTCAGGACCCTATCATTAGCCCTACCGTGGCGGATCCCTCAGGGAATGGCGTCACTCAGCCAGGGGGTGTTGGTTCAACTGGATCCTCAGTGGCTGCATCTGACTGCCTGGAGCTTGAGTGGAGTGCGTTGAGGGATGACCAGATCTCCGCCAAGGTCATCAGGACTATTCAGGCTTCTAGGAGACCTTCCACAGAGCAAATTTACTCTGCCACATGGAGCTGTTTTTTTGATTGGTGTAGATGTTGTGTTGATCCCTTCAGGACCTTGATTCCCCAGATTTTGGACTTTCTACAGGATGGACTAGATAAGGGGTTATCACCTAACATCTTTTGAAGGCAGGTGGCGGCTCTATCATCTGTATTGACTCTATTGTGGGTCTATTGACTCTCTGTTTCAGCACCCTACCATATGCCCCCTGGTGGTACACAGGTACCCTACATGGGACCTGTCTATAGTGCTGAAATCCCTCAATCTGGAGACCCATATGAGCTCTTACAGTCTGCCAGCCTACGTCTTTTGTCATGTAAAGTCGCCTTTTTGATGGCAATTACGTTCAATAGGTGGATTTCTGAGATTGCCGCTCTTTCAGTGCACAGTGACCTCTGTATGTTCCACGCCGATCATGTAGTCCTCTGGCTGGATCCTTCCTTTATACATAAAGTTAACTCCTCCTTTCATAGGAGGCATGAACTGGTCTTACCCAATTTCTGTCCTAACCCTTCCCATCCTTTAGAAAGACAGTGGTATACCTTGGATGTGCGACGGGCTCTACACATATATCTTAAAAGGATTGCAGACTTGAGAAGGACAGAGTCTTTGTTTATTTCCTTTCTCCTAGCTTCTCTAGGTTGCAAGGTCATGTCCTCTACAATTGGCTGCTGCCTTCGACAGACTATTGCCAAGGCGTACGAGCTGCATCCTCTTCCAAGGCCATCACATGTCATGGCGCACTCAACCTGCAGTGCTGCTATGATGGTGGCATGGGCCACACAAGCCTCTTTGACAGAGATCTGCAGGGCAGCCACTTGGACTTCTCCTTCACCATTTATTAAACATTATATATTGGGCATTTTTGCATCTGCGGACACAGCGTTTAGATGCAGGGGTTTGCAATGAGTACATGCAGAAGGAGAGACTTCAGACCAGACTAGAACCCACCCATAACTCAAGGTCCAATGGGATTTGGTATGTCCCATTCCTGGATGTTTCCTCCACCAAGAGTGATAAGGGGTGTTGGTCTTACCTGATATGCACCTTCTCATTGGGTGGAGACAGCATCCAGCCTCCCTTGCTCTCTCTGGTCCTCGCTCATCATCTTCCTCTTTTTTCTGCCAACACATCGAGTCTGTTCTTTGTCTTTGGAAGGCAACGGGGCAACGGGGCAGGACTTACAAATTAATAGACTCAGTCCTTCATTTGAACAAATGAGTACAACCCATTCCAGGATGCTGTCTCCACCCGATAAGAAGGTGCATATCAGATAAGACCAACGTCCCTTTCCCTACTTTCTTCAATTTAAGCCTAAATTTTGCAACGAGAAGCTCATGATCTGATCAGCTCCTGGTCTTGTTTTTACTGATTGTATAAAGCTTCTCCATCTTTGGTTACAGAGCACATAGTCAATCTGATTTCTGTTGAAACAAGTTTTATTGGTTTTTTCTTTCACATACATATTTTATGAACATATTGACCAAATCATATCTTATGCAACTTATCATATCCATATTTCTACTTTCTTCTTTTCTCCTGTCCTCTCCTTCTCCATCTCCCCTTCCTTTTCCCCACTCTTCCTACCTTCCTCCCTTTCTGGCCTTCTACTCTTATTTCCCTTCTCCTTCTTCCTCTCCTTTTCAGTCTGATTTCTATGTGATGTCCATGTGTAGAGTCATCTTTTGGGTTTTTGGAAAAGAGTATTTGCTATGACCATTATATTCTCTTGACAAGATTCTACCAGCCTGTGCCCTGGTTCATTTTGTACTCCTAGGCCAAACTTGTCTGTTATTCCAGTTATCTTTTGGCTTCCTACTTTAGCATTCTAATCCTCCATGATGATAAGGACATCATTTTTGGTGTTAATTCTAAAAGGTGTTGTAGGGCTTCATAGAACTGGTCAACTTCATCGTCTTCAGCACCAGTGGTTGGGGCATAGACTTGGACTACTGTGATGTTGAATGGTTTGCCTTGGATTTGAACTGAGATCATTCTGTCATTTTGGGGATTGTATCCCAGTACTGTTTTTTCCTACTCTTTTATTAACTATGAAGGCTACTGCATTTCTTCTGAGGGATTCTTGCCTGCAGTACTATATCTGATGGTCATCTGAATTAAATTCACCCATTCCTGCCCAGTTTAGCTTAGTTTAGCTTAGCTTATTTTATCTTATTTTATCTTAGCTTAGCTTAGTTTCCTAAGATGTCGATGTTCAGTCTTGTGATCTCTTTTTTGACGATGTCCAGCTTGTCCATCTTACATTCCAGGTTCCTATGGAGTACAGATCTTTACAGCATTGGACTTTCCTTTCACCACCAGATACATCGACAGCTCAGTGTCCTTTTGGCTTTGACCCAGTTGCTTCATTCTTTCGGGCGCTACTAGTACTAACCCTCTGCTCTTCCCCAGTAGCATATTGAACACCTTCCAACTTGAGGGGCTCATCTTCCGGCATCATATCTTTTTCCCTTTTTGTACTGTCCATGGGGTTTTCATGGCAAAGATACTGGAGTGGGTTGCCATTTTCGTCTTCAGGAGATCACATTTTGTCAGAGCTCTCTGCTATGACCTGTCCGCCTTGGGTGGTTCTGCACGGCATACCTCATAGCTTCATTGAGCTACGCAAGTCCCTTCACCACAACAAGGCAATAATCCATGAAGGGGATAAAGAATAATATTATTAAATAATTATTTTATAATTATATAGGATATATTAATATATTATATCAGCGAACTAAAATGTACATATTAAAGTGTGTGTGTGTATGTATGTATGTATGTATGTATATATATAAATAGTTCTTTATTGAACTTATTAACAATAATAAGTTCAATAAAAAACTTATTCAGAAAAAAAACTGAAAAAATTACAGCCACCAATCCAGACAATGATGAAAATATATAATATCACAAACAAGGGTGGCCCATTCACCCATTCAGGACTGTTTTTCAAGGTGTTCCAAACTGCTATTAGGGTGGGAGCCATAAGATTTCAGGGGCACCTTATTTCAAACAGTCAGGTACCATTGTAAAGAAGACAAATTTCCTGAGTCCCATAATATTATGTTTTTTAATCAAGGGCACCTAGTGGGCAGGTACTGTAGAACACATCCAGTCCCTCAAATAACCAAATCCTTTACCAGGTAGAGCTTTAATAAACAGTAACTTGAATTGTACGTGAAGCACATTGGCAACCAGTGCAGCTTACAAAACAGAGGTGACATGGGGCACACTAAGGCAATTCGTCACTGATCATATCACTGCATTCTGGACTTTGAAGTTTTTGGATACATGTAGTTCACATTGCATAATCAAGCTATGTGATGACAAGGGCAGAAGTGACAAGTTTATACAAAATATTTAAACATTATTTCAATTTCAATTTTATTTTCTTTTTTCAGTAAAAGGTTTTTTAAAAAAATTCATTTATTTGTAAAGTTCTTCCTGCAGCAATGTAATGTTTTTTAAAAATCCACACAAGTGCAGAAAGACTTATAAACTGTTTTTCTTTTCAGTTATGAAGTTGGTTCATAACAAAAAGTTTATCTAAATTTAAATACACTTTACAAGAATTATAGTATTCCCGAGTCAGAAAGTAACTATTGGCAATATTTAAAATATTAATGGAAAATATGTTTCTTGCTACAAATTTCATATTTCTATATTGCATTATACTGTTATCCTTTTATATATTTCTCAATTGACCATTGTCTTACAAGATAGCAATATGAATTTTTGACCTTAGCTTGTAAGGGAAGGAATCCCTATTTTGAGATTATCCAAAACACTACATTAATGTGTTTATCTCTATTCAAAGAAGGATGTTCAATCTATGAATTGTATATTTCCTCCCTTTATTAGATGGTAGATATAATCTAGCAAACACACTGCTGATCTCAACTCTGAATGGCACATGAACACACACAAAACATGATTACAAACACATTGGTTTTCAGGTAATTGTATTATACAGTGATACTTTGGTATTCAACTGCTTTGAAATTAATCCAATTGGGTACTCAACATATTTTGATGTGAAAATTTTGACCCAGTACTAATCGTTTATTTGGTACTCGATACACAAGCAACAACTTGTTGATGTTGGCTGCCTTGTGACTCACCTCATTATTCTTTATGGGGAAAAAATTGGTACTCATCGTTTTTAGTACACATCACACTTCCCAGAACCAATTAATGATGAGTACTGAGGTACCATTGTACTGGAGAGACTCCTATGAAGTTGCTTCAGTACCAACAGAAAATAGTTTAACAGTAGCAAGGCATATATATCTTAGGTAGGGAGGACTATCGGTATCCAAGATCTTTTTTTAAAAAAATCTAAAATGTTCTAAAGCCAATTAATTACTTCTAATAAAGTTCCAGAAGAGTAAAGTAGACCTATTTCTGTACAAGAATCTGCTTTATGATTGGTCTTTTAAGGGAAGAAGGGTATATAGTAGATGTTAGGGTTCCAGTAAACCTTCGCCAAATGAAAACTCCTCCTCAATCATGGTTCAAAAGTCCGATTTATTCAGAAAAGTAAACTGGCACATCCTAGGAAAACCTGAAACTGAAAGTCCCGGATTTTCTTCTCAATACATCAAAAACGCTCCTGCTTCTTCCCCCCGTCACGAGATCCAACCACCGCCCGTTACATCTTGACACCCTCCTTCTCCAGATGTCGAGGCGTTGTGACCTTAATCCAATTATATAATTCTATTATGTCTAACATTCCTTTTTGCCAGTTCCCTCTCCCCTTTTTTCCCACAGTTCAGAAAGTGGCATCTTGGAACCTAACTAATAATGTTTTCAAGTCTGACAGTAGTCATTGTTTATATAACTCTAAATATTTTTTCACATACTATCTTCATCTTTATTAAAAGAGCAATTATTTCTAGTTTCCCAAATGTCTGTTGAATTCATTCTACAACTTCTCACTTCCATAGGAAATTAACAGTCCCACAAATGTAAAAATTCAAATTAGTAATGGGTCAAAAATGATCTAATTTTCAATGTGTTGACAGTGTCGGGTGGTCCCCAGGGCGAGGGCGTTCTCTGTGGGCGCACCGGCCCTCTGGAACGAGCTCCCCACCGATCTCCGGACTTCCCCTGACCTCCGCTCCTTCTGCCGCGGTCTGAAGACATGGCTTTTTAACAAAATCAACTGAGTGGCCTGGGTTTTTCTTTTTAGTTTTTAAATTTTTTAGAGTTTTAAATTTTAATGTTAATTTTTAACTAGTTTACATTTTAATTTTTATAATCAGATTTATTACTGTATTTATATTGATTGTTTTATTGATTGTCTTTGTTTGTGTATTGTGAGCCGCCCACAGTCCTCTGGGAGATGGGCGGCATATAAATACAACTAATAAATAAATAAATAAATAAATAAATAATAATTGAAGAGAATTTTGACTAACTAACTTGAAACAACCAATTTTCATAAATTTGTCAAGCCTACTTAAAAATATCTTCCACTTAATAGCTTTTAATCAATATTTCTGAATTAACTTCTCTATTGAGTTGAATTTGAAGTCCGGTATATTCATGGATACATCCATATAGGGTTGTTTTGGAAGCAGTATCAGAATTGGGGTGGCAGTGGTGTTTTTACTTTTTTTACTTTATTTTTACTTTTTTCTGGGATCTTTGTTCAATTCCCAGTCTAGACTATAGACTAAATATTCCTTCCAACTCCAATCGAGGACAACTTGTGTTGTTGACTGTAGCAGTCTGCATCCTCTGGAGGGGACTAAGTGAAGGAAGGCCAGGTAGGTATGCAAATAAAAGGAATCAAAATGTTTGGCTTTTTAAATATGCACTTCAGGTGGTGAATTGCAAATATTACATTCTTTAAATTTTGTGCTAGCAAAAAAGAATCACTCAAATGATTTAGCTAACACTTATTATGCTGATAAATGCTCCAGTTAAAACAGACTACAAAAATAAGTAAATAATAAAACTCTAGTAGTTTGGATTTAACAGGAAGATTCTTACTATCATTATGTTAGTCCTTGCACTTTTGTTAAGCAAATGGTAATAGAACTTAGATCATAAGGTCCACTTTATTTATTAATTTGTTTGCCGCCCATTTCACTGCAAAGGATGTATAATAATGTAGGGGTTCTATTCATTCAGTTCAGAAATATATCTTTGTGTTTGCATTCAGAATGAGAGAGAGAACATTCTCCACAATTCACACATACAGATATGTACATAACAAATTTACCTGCATACAAAGCCCTACTCAACACCCATATATATATTTGTAACATTCATTCATTAAGCAACCATTTGAAATTAGAACAGTACTGAATGAGGGGAATTTACTATGGGTCCTCATAGTTATGGCTATCACAGTCACATGGTTGCAAGTCAGACATTTCGCAACTGGCTCACAATTGCAACATTGTAGTGTCTGTGGACAATTTGTGATTTTTACTGCTGGCTTCTGACAAAATCAGTGGGGAGGTTGAATTCAAATCATACAGCATTTGCCTAACAATAGTAACTGTAACTGCCAGAACTGCTTAAATCAGCACAGCCACATTGTGCTGTATAACTTAGTGAAGGAGTTCCCAGTCCCAGTTATGGCTGGTAAGTGAGAATTATCAATACACATATTAAAAAATATATTTTCTGGTCAAATGATTGCTACAATATAGCAAATAGTTGGTGGGTTTTTTTTGCTATATTCTAATGATAATCCAAATGGGATGTGGTGGCTCAGTGGCTAAGATGCTGAGCTTGTCAATCGAAAGGTCAGCAGTTCAGCGGTTCGAATCCCTAGTGCCGCGTAACGGGGTGAGCTCCCGTT
>JANHFM010019299.1:0-11366 GCA_032468115.1 Grayia smithii | reverse complement strand
CTGGCTCATCCCAGGCTGTTCACCTGGACTCTCCTGGGGCATTGCCAGGGTAGGAACTCCTGGGGAGGGGGGCCTTGCCAGTTCTTCCCCTTCATCATCTGAGTCATCCTCATCAGAAAACACAGGCTTGGGAGTCGGAGCCACAACACAATGACTAGTGGCCTAAAGTTTTTTTAGTACCACATAGTTATTATAGCTGCAGGTATTAGTAATTTTTTTGGTTTAGTTTTAAAAGAAAATAGTTTTAGAGGCTGTTTGCAGCGTATTCAGGATTGAGGAAACATTTCTTTTGTTAGCTATTGAAACTTGATGGAGTGATATTCTTGTGTACAGATGTACTCTTCAAAAATGCCCACAAGCTTCAATTAAAGTAAAAGGCCTTCTAGAAGGTGAGAAAGGAGCAGGAACTTATACATCCACAAAAGATTTCTTCTTCAGACTGAAGGGATATTTATTGTTACAGGCTTCTCAAGTAAATCATTTGTACTTACTTCCAAACCTAAGGTTATCTAAGTATTATGCATTTATTTACAGAGATTTCTATAGATCACCTCACTTGTTGCCTTCCTTATTCATAAAGGTGTTTTTTATGACTCCTTTGGCTATAGTTTCAATTTCAGGTTTGCTTTTAAGTGAGCTTCTTGGAAATCCAACCCTTTGGTGAAACTTTTCTTTCTTGACTTCTGTTTGTCTGTTCCAAATAGAATCTTAGTTATTTCTCAAAAACAGTTAGTCTGCTTCACCGGACTTTCTTTCCAGTTCTGCTTGCTTCTTTTGGCTCCTTAGTTACAGATTCTTCCTTTACTCAGGAATCCTTTCTTCAGCTACTCTCCTCCAGTGGCTCCAGTCTTTACTTCTTGATTCACAAAGCACAAACATATTCATCTCTGATATATTTGATATACTGTATATCATATATTAGTATATCATATACTGTATATCATAGGACAAGACTGTAGCACTTCAAGCTGAAGGAGCACTTCTTTCCCAAAAGGAAGCTTGCATGCTTACCCGTTACCTTAATTAGGCAAAACATTTATTTATTTATTTATTTATTTATTTATTTATTTATTTATTTATTTATTTATTTATTTAACTTCTATGCTGCCCTTATCCCTGGGGACTCAGGGCGGCTTACAATTGGAGGAGTCATATAAAAACATAACATATATAAAAAACAACACAACATAGACGACGAACAATTTAAGAGAGGGGCGAGCAATAAATAAACAATAAAAATTTAGCATTCTAAAAACAGTTCAAGAGGGCCAACAATATTTCTCTACATGGATGTACAGTGTGTCCCTGTAGGAATTTCAGGGCTTTAGCGAACGATTGCCAGTTCTGTAAGCTTTATAAGAGATGGCAGACGCTAACGCTTGTGTCCAGCTAGGAAAAAGAATAAAAGAGGGCAGCGGACGTCAACAGATTTGACTCAATGGCCTCTAGGGTTCTGAAGCTTCCCCTTTCCTCAAGCAGCCTACGATCCAGCAATGGGGAGGTTAGTGCATTATCTGTGGCAGGGCTCTCCACCTTTGGCAACTTTAGGATTTGTGGACTTCAACTCCCAAAATTTTGTTTTGCTGGCTGGGGAATTCTGGGAGTTGAAGTGCACAAATCCTAAAGTTGCCCAGTTTGGAGACCCCTGGTCTGGGGGAAGCAGGTCATGAATATCCCAGATTTCCAAGAAATTCCAGATCAAAGGGCTACCTGGAAGAGGCTCCCTTGCAGAATGGGGATGGGCAGCCCTTCAACCAATGCTAGTTTGTTGGACATTGCAAACATCAGTGAGATGGTGGTGATGGGCTGTCCGCTAAAATAAAGCCAGGTCATGACACACACTTGAAAGTAAATCAGGAAGCCTGTAATTGTGGAGTCTGTCTGACAAGAACAAAGCGTGTTTATTCACAAGAAATATGCACCTGTAAAGTTTGTAACAATTCTGGGTAGTTAGAAAGCTGATAAAAGTAACAAAGGGTTAGGCAACTTGCAGACCTCAGCTAAAAGTTAGGAACAGAGATGGGCTGCAGCAAATAAAATGTGTATTAGATAACTCCTGGGGCATTCATTCGCCAAGGCTTAGGAATAGGGACAGCTAGAGGCCAATAGAACAAATTGTAGAATTATTACTGTTTATTAGATGATATTTCTTATCATCACCTTGTCCCACCTTCTTGTTTAGTGAACATGTATAAAGCTTTCTTAAACCTTTGTTCTTGGCTTTCTTGGCATTTTGGCCAGGAGCCCTTTTCCTTGGGGTACAATAAAAAGCAATCAAAACATGTACCTCGTGTCTGGCATCCTTCATTGGCCTCAGCACCAGGCTCAGACCCAGATTGGGGGCAAGAGTGGGGCTGGGGAGTGAGAGTAATTGCTCCTCAGTGAGCAAAGAAGTGGGTCAGGTTGCTTGATCGAGTGGGGTCCAGTCCATCTCTGCAAATAAGGAGGGACACCCTTGCAGGGCTGATTCTGGGCAGGCCCTCACAGCAAAACACAGCATGAAATCTCAGCCGAATCATCATACAAGGGAACCGGGAACTGTTTACCAGGAATCAAGGGACTCTGGGGTGCCATCTTTCTTTCTGGCTAGGGAGGGTCTGTTTCACATGTTGCTGGGAATACTGAATTTTAAAGATGCTGCTCAAGAAGAGCAATATTAATATTGTCATTAAAGAATAAAACCAGACTTTTCACTAAAGTTTCTTGCAAGGGAAGCCTCTAAATTGCATTTGAGGAGGGAGATGGTGGCCTGCAGCCCCTCCTTGTCAAACAGGGCCCTGCCGTTGCCAATGAGCAATGGCTACAAAAGTAGCCAGAGAACTGAGCAGCCGAGATTCCGCCCCTCCCCCCCCCCCCCGCAAAGGAAGGCATGCTCCTCCTTTCTATCTCAGGTTCCTGCGGGGGGGGAGGGGGGGGAGCAATCTTGCAGGCAAGACAAGCGCTTCCCTGGGAAACCAGGGCCAATTCTGCAGACCAGGGCCGTCTATTCAGGAAGCATCTCTGAGCCTCAAAAGGTGCCCCCCTCGCTCATTCTTAACAGTGCTAAATGCCCCCTTTAGAGCCAAGCGCCAGGTGAGGATCCGTCCCGGCAGCAGCTCGGCTGGAGAGACTCACAGATTCTTTCAGTTGCCCTGGCATTTCACGCTGCCTCTCGCCAGACCAGCATCACAAGTGCCCAGCACACAAACAAGTAAGCCTTTCCCCATCCACCCCAGCAGGAGAAACCATCTTTCTTACTGATTTGGGCTTCTTTTGGGGAGAGAGGTTTTCATAAAAGGCCTTGGCATCCTCCAAACTCGCTTGCTTCGGCTGCCCTCTGCTTTCCGGGCATCCAGACCCAGTGGGCTCCATGGCGCATTCCTCTACCCGTCCAGGAGCAGGCGAAGATGCAGCCAGCCGGCCGGTGGCTTTCCTTTTGGCCAAGTCCCCGGTTCAGCTGCAAAAAGAGCCAGCCAGCCGCCGCCTCTGCCGGCTGCAAAGGGAGGGCGAATCCGGCGGAGCTGCAGCGGTCGGCGCGCAGCAGAGGAGGCAGACGAGCCTCTGCGTGCGCGTTGTGTGTCAGTGTCGCTCTTTATAAGGGATCCCGTCAACCTCCTGGGCGCTCTTGTTCCCAAAGCGACTGTCCCGGCAGCTACCCAAGTCCTCCCGCCTTCCTGGCTTCCTTTCCTGAGACCCACCAAATCTGTGGGCAGCCCCACTCGGGGTGGGGACGGAGGGGCAGGACGGCCAGAGCGTGCTGCCCCAGAAGGAGGGGCCCTCTGTCTTGGCCAAACAGAGTCTGGACTTAAGCTGCCTGGGAGGGGAGACTTATCTGGGCACAATGCCCACATTCATGGCAAAGACCACATAAGATGGCATGCGGTGTGCTGAAAGGAGACCCTCTCAGATCCAGCAGGGGCTCCCAGAGGTCAGTGGCCACCAATAGGGGCCATGATTTGCACCCATTCCTGGAAGGGAAGGTCTTGCATCACCTCCTGATTTTAGGGATCTTTCGTTGCTCTGTTGTCTTTTTTGGGTGGAGTGGGGGAGGGGACAGAGGTCGTGGTTAACACAAGCAGTGGAACAAATGGGCTCTTATTGCATAACTAAAAAAGGGGTTTTTTAAAGGTTCACTTTTACAAATTATATGCATTCTTCCGCTGTTACTCTCTGGCACCCCACCCCCCAATTATTCCTGAGAGGAGAGGCACTCCCGGGCTTGCACTCCTCCCCCACCCTCTCCTCTTGCTGGAATCTCCCTGGGACAAAGTGCCCATCCCTGCCATCCCTTGATTGACTGATGCCCACTTGCCACAGGCTAGCCAAGGCTCCTCAAGGGCGTTCAGGAGAAAGGATGTTCAGCTCCATGTGCTCCGCTTGTTCCTTTTCCAAAAGCATGTGGTCAGTCACGGATTAAGAAGTGAAACTGATGGGGTTTTGGTCTAATCCAGTTGAAAAACCTGAGCCTAAATGTGACCACAATTGCTTAATAAGCCATTAAGAGAAATTAATTGCACATGCTGAAAATGGGCCCTTGGTAATTGGCTGGAGAAAAGCAGCGCTTTAGCTACAGCAGTCCAAAATCCAGCTGCTTAGAAGGATAAGGAGTGGGATTCAGCCAGTTCCTACCAGTAAGCTGCAATTTGGCCTAGATCACCAAACCAGTAGCAACTTCTGGCTGGTCACCCTGCCCCCTGCCCAGTCAATCGGTTGCTGCTCGCTCACCCCTTCCAGCCACTCTACACTCGCCCTGCCCACCCCTATCCTATATATGTTGCCTTTCCCACGCAGCCCAGCTAATCGTCTCACTAGTTGCCTCGCCAACACCCGCTCAGCTCACCAAAGGTAAGCAATGCATGCTGCCCGCTCACCCTTCGCCTTGGATTGGGGCTGGGGTCCCAGGGATGCACCATTCCCCAAGGCCCCGGAGCCACTGGCCACCTCAGCCAGGTTGGAGAACACACGATTCCCTTGCCTCCCTTGCCTTGCCTGGAGCCTCCAGCCGCTCGCCATCTGCCTCGACCGGGTCAGGGAATGCACCATTCCCTGGCTCCAGCCTTGCCCCAGAGGTCCACCCACTCGCGATGGCAGTGCAGTGGCTTTTCCAGTGCATTCGAGATCTGCAGTAGTTTTTGGTGGCCTCTGGCCAGGTGCCGGAGAGCCACAAAGAGCCTGGGAGGCTTCTCACAGTCACACTGAAAAAGAGGAAAAAATTTTCCTACAGGGTTCTGTGGGCATGGCTTGGAGGGGGGGGTCATGTGACTGAGTAGGTGTGGGTGTGAGTGATGTTGAGTTGGCCATGCCCATTCAGTCACATGACCACCACCACCCCTGGGCCAGGCCCACAGAACTGGTAGTGGAAAAATTTGAATCCCACTACTGATTCTCCTGCTTCGTTTTAGTCCGAGGGAGGCTTCCCCAAGCATCCATTTAACTCACTAGCTCCATGGCTCCTGCCATGCTTTCAGTTGTCTCCCTCTCTTTGCCACACCCTTGCCCAGGGGGCCAGGATGGTGTAGCCCTTGGTGCTTTCCTCTCACTCATTCTGCATTTATAATCCACTTTATCCAAGGTGACTCTGGCGTCCACAAGCAACAGCTACAGTTGGTGCAGTCCTGCACACAGCTTCCCACCTGGGGAATTTTAGGTGAGCCTCCTGACAAGGTGCTGCTCGTGCCAAAAGCAAAGGGTAATCCTCATGGAAACTCCTTGAAGAAAAAGTGCGACAAAAGCCTGAAACCCGTTAAGGAACAATAGTAGATCTTACTGAGAAGTGGAATTTCTCTGTAACGCCACATTGGCACTGGGCCTGGCCTGGCATCGTCTGGGGAGGGCACCCTTTGGCAGCTTCAGCTGGAGCCTTGTGGGCAGCTCCATGGCTTCCCTTCAGGGCATCCCCTCCCCCAAATGCCTGCAAGGCAGACTCAGCCGAGGGTCTCCCAAGCAGGAAAGGCCAAGCTTCTCCTGAAGATGGGAGAAAAGGTGTCACAGCAAGGATTCAGGGGGAAGCAGGACACCTCAAGCTGGTTTGGGGGAAGAGTCTCTTGGGACTGTCCCTTCCCCCTATGTGTGGTACTGCCACCAATCCACAGCATGTGTGTGCACATACACACACAGCTTCTTTATCTTTCCTTTGGCACAAAGCTCTAGAGAGAAGCCAATGGTTCTCTACAGATCCGAGACACCCACTCCATGGAGATCATGTGGACATTACATGAAAAAGACATAAATTTCAATGGATCTTCAGAGAAAAACCCAAGTCTATCTGCACTGCAGCCAATAATACCATTCACACGAATATTCTATATATTATGCAAACCCAGAAAAAGGGTCTGTTCAGTTATTTGTGTGTTTGGTGAACCTACCTACTGCTGGAGTGTGTCTGTCAATAGCATTAGTTAATTCCTTCTTATCGTGTCCCAGCAAACCACATCTGAGCTTCCATCTGTCCTTGCATGTACCTGTGGCATACTTAGATTTGCAATATGGAGTTTGCTCCACAATCTGCCCCAACTGGCTTCCTTCAATCTGCTGCTAAACCAAACACGGCTTGTGCAGCATGCAAACCTTCTACTCTACTTTGGGTATTTGCACCTTGTGTCTGTTAAGGCAATTTTGGAGGGGACGACTCAACAGGAGGTAATAAAACCAAAAAGAGCTGGTGTTTTGGATAAAGATCCAGGATGCTTGAGCCTCTGCAAGCTGTTTGCACCATCCTAGACATGAAAGGTGAATGCAGAAGAAGTATTCAACTGTGAAAACAAACACCTCCCTCCAAGCAGACCTAGAAAAATCCACCCCCTCCCAGTCTACAGTGGAGGCATGTGCTCTTCTCTGCATCGTGTTTTCAGCTCAGTGGTTTCCAGAGCCATCTAGCGGCTTCAAGAGCCCCCGTCCCTTGCCACAGGGCCACCCAGGGGCAGCAAGGCTAGTCTGACTCAGTTGGTGGACAGTTTGTGTGTTTGTTTGAAATTGCTGCTTTAAGAGGACAGAGCAACAATGTGGATTTTTAAGGGCAGTCTGTCCATTTTCATTCACTCATTCCCAAAACTAGCTTTGCCATTTGGCTATAGCATCAAGTCACCCCCAGACACAAGAGGTTTCTGCTCCCTTAACAGGAGCGATGCAATAGCAATACCGCCTCACAGTGCTTTTACAGCCCTCTCTAAGCGGTTTACAGAGTCAGCCTCTTGCCCCCAACAATCTGGGTCCTCATTTTACTGACCTCGGAAGGCTGGAAGGCTGAGTCAACCTTGAGTTGGTCAGGATCGAACTCCTGAAAGTGGACAGAGTTAGCCTGAAATACTGCATTCTAACCATTTACCTTTTGCAGAAGACACTAATCTGAACTATTATTACCCTAGCAAATCTAAACTGTTTGATCAGTTTACAGCTCAGTATAATGTGTGAATCCAGGAAATTAATCAGCCAGGGAACTGTAGGGGTTTGCAGTCCTGGTTTTAAAGGACCAGGCTAGAAATCAAGAGACGGTGAGTTCTAGTCCTGCCTCAGACATGAAGTCAGCTGGCTGACCTTGGGCCAGTCATGTTCTCTCAGTCTTAGGAAGGAAGCAATGGCAAGCCACTTCTGAAAAACCTTGCCGAGAAAAACTGCAGAGGCTTCTCCAGACAGTTTCCGAGCGTCAGATACGATTGAATGTGTATGTGTGTGTGTGGGGGGGGGGGGAATTTTGCAGCCCCTGAAAAACATAGGGTGGCACACGACTTTAGAAGCTGCGTGAAGCATTCTTTTATAAAGGTTCTATGTATATGACTTCTGACACAAACAACCACACAATTCATTACAGCTTCTTGCTGTAATCGTACTGCTGAAAATCAGAGATGGAAGCTGCCCGGCGCTGGTTCCAAGTGGAGTGGCATTATCATTAAATTATAAATCAGTAAATATACAGCCGAGAACCTCGGGCGACAGCCATTCATTCACAAAAGAGGCGTGAGGCTGCATTTTGCATATTGATGAAGGCACAGGGCTTCCGCACGGGACAAGCTTAACTGGGTCAAGGAGGGGTCGGTGTGTTGTGCAAACACTGCAAGCAAAGCAAGAAACCTGGATCAGTTTAATTCCAAAGGCGGCTTTCCTAGACATTCAGTCTCTCTACGTTTCACTCGTTTCCTGCTGTTAATAGCAATAGCAGACTTATATACCGCTTCACAGTGCTTTTACAGCCCTCTCTAAGCTGTTTACAGCATCAGCCTCTTTCCCCCAATCTGGGTCCTCATTTTACCAACCTCGGAAGGACGGATGGCAGAATTTGGCAGAATTAGCCTGCAATACTGCAATACTGCATTCTAAAAAGGAAGGAAGGAAGGAAGGAAGGAAGGAAGGAAGGAAGGAAGGAAGGAAGGAAGGAAGGAAGGAAGGAAGGAAGGAAGGCAGGCTCAGGAAGGAAGGCTCAGGAAGGGCAAAAAATGGGCCTACGGGAACTTCGGGAAAGCCGGAAATGGGCCGATTTCCGGCCTCCGGAGGGCCTCCGGAGCCTGGGGAGGCCGTTTTCACCCTCCTAGAGGCTCGAGGAAAGCCTCCAGAGCCCGGGGAAGGCAAAAAACACCAACCCCTGCTGTGGTACAGGAGACTGACTAGGCCACATCCACCCAGCAACTGGGCAGAGAACCCCTTTCTTAAAATTTTGGAGCCCACCCCTGAAATAAGGCATTAACATGAAACCTCAACTTTTTTACTTTTACATAATCATATTAACTATCCATTTCTATAACAACAAATCTATCAAAATCAAAGTTTCGTGGTTTTTTTCCCCCACTTCAAGCACAAAGTCCAGAAGCAGCTTCCAAGTAGTAGAAACAAAAGTATTTGTATTTTGCTTGTTTCTTGAGATTTTTCTTTCTTCTCGATTCTCAGGTTAAGTTAGTGCCCGAGTCCTCTGTCCCTCCTGTTTGACCCTTCCCCTGCTTTCCAATGCAGCCCTGCCAACCAACCGGGTTGCACAAGGCAGGAAGCCGGTTTAACTGGCAGCCAAACCGCCTTCCCGCCTCTAGCCCAGACCTAGCTGTCGGAAGAGTTTGGTGTGCTTGTCACTGAGGGTGGTTTTTTTTTTTAAGAAACAAAAACAAAACAAAACCCGGAGGGAGGGGTGGAATCAGACAACCAGCCCCAGCCCAAGAATTCCTCTTCCCTGCTTCCAAACCACAGAGGAATGGAATGGAGCAGGAGGTGGATGGAAAAGTTGGCAGTCCCTGAGCAGGTATGGGGAGTTGGGAAGAGAAAGCGTGGGCTCGGACGAAAGAAATTGCACCACGTTCCACGAATGGGCTTGCAATCTGAACCTGTCAAAGGGAAGGAAACTGAATTTCTTTCTTCTGGAAGATCAATAGGAAAGAGAGTAGCCAATCCTTATCTTCTCCTTAACTTTCAGCTTTGGACTTCCTAACCTGATCCAATAGAGCAGGGGTCTGCAACCTTAAACACTCAAAGAGCCAGTTGGACCCGTTTCCCACAGAAAAGAAAACATCGGGAGCCACAAAATCCTTCCCGTGACTGACTATTCCTTGAAGCGGCCACAAAACTAGCATAGTTTCCCCTGATCTCCGCTCCTTCCGCCGGGAACTGAAAACATGGCTACTCATGAACAGCTTGGCTGATGTGATTTCGGGTTCTTTTATTTATTTTACTTCTTCTATTTCTTATTTTCTTTATTTTTATCCATTTCTAAATTTGTTTTCATTTTAATTTAATTCTGGGTGATTGTCTTTTTGTTTTTTAATCCTTGTGAGCCGCCCCAAGTCTTTCGGGACATGGGCGGCATAAAAATTGAAATAAATAAATAAAATAAATATGGATGTAGTTGAATTAAACGTTCTGTTTTTTTCTGAAACTTTTCTTTTCTTGGATTTATCCATGGTTGGCGGGGGGGGGGGTGTTGAAAAGTTGTGACACATATTTTGAGTGACAGGAAGCAGCAGCAGAGGGGTGAAAGAGCCACATGCGGCTCCAGAGCCGCAGGTTGCTGACTCCTGCAATATAGAGATTACCATGGAAGACGCCGAGGGTTATTCCACTTCAGCTTCGGTTGTGATTTCTCCTTCCCCCCCACAAAAGCAGCAAATTCTAATCTGAGATTAGATTAAATTTTAATCTAATCTGGGATTCCCTCTGTGCATCAAACGTGGTTCGCGTGTGAAAATTAAAGTCATATTTCATTTAAGGAGTATGCAATGCAAGGCTGGGTTTGGCCAACTAGCGAAGCCAAAAGCCAAAACCACGAAATGGCACTTTAGAGGGTTGAATGAATCCAGATTTATGTCTCAAACCATGGCAGCCAAGAAAACGCCAACACGTGGGTAAAATTCAGCCTCCTGTTGAGGTCCTTTCCCAAAGCCGCTTCTGCTTACAAATCTGTACCTGTTTAGGGCTTTCCAAGGTGAGAATGGAGCTGCAGGAATTCCTCAATTTACAACTGTCCATTTAACCAGAGTTTGAAGTTACGATGACCTCAGGAAAAGTGACTTATGGCCCATCCTTGAAGTTATGACCACTTGCATCTTTTCTATGGTCTGACGATTGCAACTCGCTCCAGCGCAATCGCGATTTGTAACCTTCCCCGCTGCCTTCGGGGGCGCAAATGGGGAAGCCGCATTCTCTTAACCACCGTGTGATTCGCTTAACGACCATGGTAAAAATGGTCGTAAAATCAGGTCCGGTTACATGGCGGCTTGTTTAAAGACCACATCGCTTGGTGATTGAAATTCCATTCCCAATTGTGGGGAAAAGGCAAGGACTAGCTCTACTTTGAAGCAATGGTGCCAAGCTTCCATTCATCCCTCTCCTTCACAAGAATGGGGAGGGGGAGGCAATGGGGGTGGGGGCTTCCTCTACAGGGTACGGAGATTTTCAGATGCTACCACCCAGTGGCTGAGGTCATCCAACATGACAAATCTAGAGTCTAGGATAACAAATTGCAAGGCTTAATTAGGACAGTTATGGGATCGATCTATGCTATCAATTCTCACTTTCCACTGAAATACAAAGTATTCAAATGGATTGGTATAACACACACACACACACACACACACACACACAAACCCAGCCAAGGTTAAAAGTAAGCATTGCTGTATTGTATGAATGCGGCTGGTAGGTTTTCACCCGACTCCGGATGCAATGCAAGTCGCTCCAGGGTTGCTTCTAGGCCAGATGGGCAGCATACAAGTCTAAGATAGATAGATAGGTAAGGTAGGTAGGTAAGTAGGTAGGTAGGTAGGTAGATATATAGATATGGATGGATGGTAGGCATGTAGGTAGATAGGTAGATATAAATGGATGGGCGGATGGTAGATTGGTAGATAGATAGATAGATAGATAGATAGATAGATAGATAGATGGATGGATGGATGGATGGATGGATGGATGGATGG